>VMBQ01005349.1:47560-68372 GCA_007657795.1 Dreissena rostriformis | reverse complement strand
GGTGTGTAAAACCGTCTGTTTGTAATAAGAGAAAAAAAAACACAAGTAAGTTTGTTATAATGATCAGTATTGTTAGCGAAATAAGGATCTTCTGCTTTATTTGTTCGTGGATATTTTCCGGATCGCTCGCGCACACCGTGACGTCATTTATGACGTTAAAGTTAACCAAGTTTTTCCACGCGCAGTCCGCAGCGCCCTCTGAGCATTCCTTTTTACCACCTGGCGGTTTCAACACAGACGTGATAACCTCTACCCAGTAAAATGAAGTGTCCGGTTCAAGGGAATCCGGATGTGACGTCATAGTACGCAATCAGTTCCAAAGTTTGTTATATAGTTCCACTTTTGCTTGCTCTAGAGGTTAAAACTGTCGTCTCCATAGCTAGAGGTCAAAAGATCGAGTCTGCAACAGCGGTCTGTTATAGCTGGTTGTCGGCCCAGGTGGCTAATTGAATCCAGCGATTGCCCTCCCACTAGACGCATGGCATAAATAATAGGTCAATCAAAAAAGGTGTACCGGAAGTCAAAACTGGCTGGTCCTTAGTCGCGAGGGATAACACTAAAATAAACACACAAGAACTGTTAAGATCAAATCCTATAACACTCATATAGTGATGTCAGTCATGATTGCTCAACACCACGGACCTATACAACAGGACACTTTCCTCAAAGTCCAGTCTTTCTGAAACGCTCAACACTCTATCGATCAAATCTCATTGTAAGCTATGTTGCGTTCCAATCGAAGACTTTGCACACATCGTCAAACGGGATCTTTTTGTTGTAGGCGCACATGCTTTGCATAATTTAAAAACTACACTACATTGCTCGGTATTTATGTTATTCTTTTCTTTCCAGGTTATTTCTTTATTCAGGTTGTTGAATGAATGATACAAATGTGCAGCTCAATTGATAACGTGCCCTCGCAATTTTAAAAGTTGGTAGGTGATTTAAGATATTTTTGCAGTTAATACAGTCGGTTCCTCCGGTTATGAATATTACACGCACACACTATTTATTTAGTTATCACAGTTGCTTACTTATTAAAATTAAATCCTGATGTGTTAAAGTTCGCCTTGTGCACGCCAACATTATTTAGATAAAAAATAAAATATCTCATTCGAAATTACATGTGAATCATATTTTTAAAAATCCATTTTATTATTTTCAAATTTTCAGAATCCGAAACTTATATTGCCAGACCATCTGTATGGGCTTTACATATATGCAATCAATTTCTAACCGATTAAAATGAGTTTGCATGTTATCTTTTAAGGCCAAGTTCAATGTTAAGCAAACAGATAACTGTTATGAAACGTTTTATAGTTTTCCTAGGACAGGGATAGATTGCGAAACCATTAGCGTTCTAGAATAATTGCTCTCTGTTGTCATGGCCACCGTTATAATTGTTTGTTGTTGTTGTTGTTTTCAATTGGAGTAGTGCATTTATTGTATCTTCTTCTTGAAAAGTAGAAAAACTAACATGTATATTTATTTATATAATTAACGATATTAATAGCATACATTGCCTAATAATGTGTAAAAAAAATACAAATTAGTGCATACCGAGTGTAAAGGAAATAATCTCTAATTTTACCATCTATTAAAGAATATACTATAATAAAATGCAATTGCACAATATATTTTTTACAGATACAGCAAATATGTTAAAAGACATTCTCAAGTGACTTATATTTATGTATGCAATAAATAATTCAATGTATTTTCTGATTGACGTACATATTTACTTATAAACGTACATAGCTCTCCCTCTCATTTTTGAAACTTTAGTAGGCAGACGGACTTTTTATGTCCCTGTCTCTGTAATTTTAAAAGATATCACAATTGGTAATGTTTCAGTAAGTATACGTAAGTACAAATAACTCGGCGAAAGTACGTTAAATTCTAAAAATAGCCCAGGTGGATAACATAAAAAAAGTAAGTGTCAAAGTGAGTTGATATTTTTATAAGTTGTTAATTGCCTTTTATCGACAGAGTGAAGTTGTGGCTCGTGCAGTTTAATTGACGAACATATTATTAACATGTTTTACGCCTGTACAAACATATATTAGGCTTCGTTCATGTCCTTTCGTCCGGCTGCACATCCGTCGGCATATATATTCCAAAATAATGTGGATTTCATTGTTCTGTACCTAGTGGGTGTATTTCACCAAAACGTTTTCATTCGAAGATAGATACTGGGTATATCGCAAAGGAAAACATTTCAACTGCGACAATTATTGACAAACATATAGCCCTTCGTGATTTTTCATTTTACATTATATATGAAGTTTTTTTAGAGGCAGAATAGTTTTGGTTACACCCAATGTTGCATCATGGGGACATCCGTTGTGTGAAAAGTCTTGATTTGGTTTGATGAGTTTGCCAGTTTTTTTTACAAGACAGGCAATGAGCGCCAAAGATGCAGGCAGTCAAGAAACCTTGTATTATCAGAACATAAAAAATTATGTAAGTGTATGTTGTTCTTTCCTTTTTTTCAGTATTACAAATCATTTACTAACACGACGAATTTATTTAAAGTAAGTAAAGGAACTGTTTGCCTCGTTTAATGTCCCATAACATATGCATTGAGATCGGATTCGATAGTTCACATACGCACTTTTTCTAGTACATACGTTTTATGTTATGATTGTTTCAAATCTAGAAAAATACGCTAGTTTTGCCTGTCCTTTCTCATTTTATTGCGTTCAGAAAAAAATATAAATGTATTTATTAAAGTCCTGTGTTGGCTCTTGTTGTTTTTTAATATCGTGTTTTCGTTTATCAGGTCAGAACATTTGAGCAGTCTAGAAATAGGTGAACAGTGGGCTATGCATTGTCGTTTCTAAATTAAGAAACAAACTGATAAAAATGCATGAACTGATATCGACGCTGTAAATTTCTGTAAAATTATTGTTAGCAAAGATAGAATTAAAACTCTATAAATAGCGGAGTTAGACATTCAGCGGATAGTGCTAGTATTAATAGCAATAGTATCCTTCTTTATAATTGTCATTAAACTTGAATCCGCTAATTGAAAAGGCCAATGTGACGTAAATGCGTGCCACATACATGTTCCATTTGCAACAAAGAGCCGGCAAAACGCATGCACATGCTTAACACGTTACAAACACTATGCATGTCAGTATTATTCCGCGTTCGAGTTAGCTCGAATTGCACGAACATGTTTGCTGTAAATGTTACTATATTTTTTATATTTTCACAAAATCTAAATTAAAATATTCCAATATGTTTTTTGGGTTGTTTGTGTCAATTAATAACCTTTCTTGACTGTTTATATAAAGTTTCTAACAAGCACAAAAATACAGACAAAAAACAAAACAAATATAGCCTTATTTTATTTGCTTATCTGCATGGCTATTTTATTTCACGTTCATGTATAGGTGATATTAAAAAAAAAGTTTTGTCATCATTCATAAATCTCGATATACAATGAAATAACATTCATCAAAGACAATTTCAGTTTTAAAATGTTTATTTTTTTGCAAATATCAAGAACACAAGGTTTTCTTTATTTCGCATTAATTAACCTTTTAAAATAATGTGCAATATTTTATAATTTGATATACGAGTACACACGTTGATCTTTTTGGGAAATAACTCGAGATACCTCTTGCACATCACTCTTGTTAATTGACGTTATATGAGCATCGTTTTGGGAAAACTGGACTTTAGACATGTGCGTTAAGTGTCGTCCCAGATTAACCTGTGCAGTTCGCACAGACTTATCAGGGACAACATGTTCCGCTTCTTTCGGAATTTTTCGTTTAAAGGAAGTCTCTTCTACACTAAAATCCAGTTTTGGCGGTCTGCATAGGTAATATTGGAAGACCTTGTACGCACATGCATGCACTAAGTCCAGGTTTCCGAGAACACGACTCATATAATCTTTCTTGGAAATCCAACAAAAGCATCGTTTCAGTTTTTACAACATTACATTAACTTACTTCCTTAACATAACCAATGTCACAAACTATCACAATTTATGATGGAAATAATCTCAAATTAGGTCATATACAAAAGCGATGACGTCAATAGGTACTCAATGATGGTGTGAATTGTCGTTCTTAATTGAACACGCAAATGCCGAGTGTTTTAGAAAATCAAAGTTGCTTTAAAGGTTGACATCGAAAAATTGCAAATGGATTGCAAATAATTAAGGCATATTCATGGGTTTATTTAAAGAACATACAAATATTTGACTAAGCATATATATTTCAACTATTTTCCACACACAAAAGATAACTGAAACTTTATTTCTACTGCGGTTTAGGCCAAAAAGAACTATATGTCCGTTTCCGGTCTCCTTGGGGAAAAAAACAGGGTCGGAAGGTAGGGATTTTTTTTTTTTTTTTTTTTTTTTCNGCGTATGGTCATCTGTAAAACATTTATTATTTCTTAGTTAGGATCACAGAGACAAATCATCTTAAAAATATTTAATTAAACGACTCTACGTGGGGTGCACCAACTGTATATTACTGCTTTTTTGTATAATTACACTTGTATGAATTATGGATTTAGTGTTCACGTGTCTCACTGATTATTCGTCACTAACAAAATACTTTTTTCCGGAATGAAAGCCAATGTACTGGTACGATTGTATTTGCAAAATGTATTATTATTGGCTGAAATGAATGCAGCAAACGGACCCTGCATGCTGAAACTTTGCAAACGTGTTTTACAGTTTTATAATGATAATAGCTGATATGTGATCTAGTGGTAACGCAAGTAATTCAGAAGAGAAGTCAAACGTTTGATCCGTCGTTACACTCTGCATACCAGATGCCCTTGAATGAACGAACATGAACCAGATTGAAACAGAATATCAGTTTTTACATGTTTGCCCAATGTATAATGAACTCAAAATGAAATATTATTACTGTTACTGGCCTACCATAAATAAATTCCAATAACTTCTTAAATCAACATGTAGTACCAGCTTATATAATATTGTCAGGTTCATATATCATGCCGAGAAATTGAGAATATACACTTCATACTTTGCTCTTTATATATTTTTTACTATTATGAATCCTCCTCACTTCTCATTTACGACAACTTTCTGTGTATTTGTTTGACTATTGTCTTAATAGTTAGCAGTGTGATGCTTAATAATTTCGTGTTGTATGCTCTGTTGACTATGTACTTCTCCATGTCGATAGTATTCATTGTGCTTTGACATTGTATAATGTTTATGCAATACATTTTTGACTTGGACTTTGCCATGGCTTCACGCCGGAAACTGAACGGGGTTTATAAAAGTATGGAGGGAGGTGCGGCGATGACCGGATTGGTCCACTCGATCACACAAATATATACGACACAGACATACAATCGTTATTATACTCGTTGACACAATGCAGGCCTATATCAGAGATGTCCTTGGGTGGTAAGTTATAATTACTACTACAACAATACATTATCGCACTCATCCAAACAAGCCTCGTATGCAATCGTCATTCTTGTTTACATCAAACATTTAGAATGTTGTCCGCAGTAATTTCAATTTGAAGAATGTTAAAGTTCCCATCATCTTCCTTAGTTAAAAGGCAAATCCAATTTAAACTTATTTTGTTTGAACGTTAGCATGACATTGTTTAAAATATAATCATTACTAGGTTATACCATAGATATATGTATGAATTCTTTTTCAAATTCGCAAATATATCAACAGCCTAAACTAAAAATAAACCGGAAAAAGAAAGTCGAATGCACAAATATTTGGTTAGTGTCTATTACAGCTACTATAGGTATATACAATGGACTTCGTTTTATCGTATAGATCAAATTCTTTGCATTTAAGTCAAACACAAAACGTGATACATTCCAGTAGAGTACATATTTTACAGTTTATGCCCAGATGTTTTATCAGTAAAGCATGTGCTTTATCAGTAAAGCATCTGGTCGAGCAACACTCTTGTAATTTTAACCTTCAATAAACACGAGCCGTTTAATGTCAGACCTTCTTTTATCGCCATACATTGAGTAATGCAGTGTCGTAGCAAGTGTATGTTATACTTGGTTTTATAATGTCGGTGTAGAGGAACTATACACAGAAAGAGGCACGTTAATGCCCGCAAGCATCGCCGCAAGTTTATTCAAAGCCTCACCTGATTTATTACAAATCGATTAGGCAGTAACCTGTTATTCTCTCTATCTTTAGTGGATAAGAAAATAGATACAATACCTTAGCCATAACAATTTCGATTTATTTTATGTTACTCTTTTTGTAAATGTTAATTAAAAAGTGTTTTACTGAAGAATATTTGCATACGCCATACGTACAATAATATGTTTTTCTAATACAAATCTCGCGATCGGTTTGATAAACTGTATTCATTCGGGAATCATGAAAACTTATTATTTAAAATGAAACAATGAACATAATTGATAATTTACACAATCTAAAATCAGTTATACTACCCTATACAGCAAAACATAATAAGTATTAGTTGTTTCTCTAAGATTATGTCAGCTTTGTTAAGACGAACAATTACACATGCGAATATAAACCAATATAAAAGAGCACTTATTGTCATATTTATTTGACTTCGTTTTAGGTTTCATTTTAAAATAGGTTTTAAAACTGTTGTAAAATGTAGACATGGGTTTATAAACTTATAGATGGCAGTATTGATATGCTGATGGTCACGGTAAGTGGCAATCAATCAAAATTAAATTAAGTCTCTAATAAAAAATATTGATACAATGTTTTGAAACGTGAATACAATTATGCAGAGAAATATGTTTTGTTTTTTGTAATTTATACGTGATTAATGACAGAAATAGTTTAGTGTGTAGTTTTAAACATGCTTTCGGCCTATACATGTCCAAATATGGTGTGTTGACATGAGACTGAACGGGTTGTACCAAGAGGTTGCATTAATGTTATCATGTATATAAACAATTAAACACGTGAATGTGTGATACACGTGATAATAATGAAACCATTAAAAGTTATTGAATAGTGCATACCATTATGCATACAAAAACGTGATTAATGTCAGAATTATAATATTTATGTAATTAACAACATGCTCTAGGCCTACATATCTACAAATATAGTTTAATGACTAGAGCCTGTACGTGTTATATCAAAACGTGCATTCATTGTCACCTGTACATGTACAACACGTGGATGTGTGATATATTTGATCTTATTTCTATCTAACGACAACGGCATCCATTTCATAAAACGCGCACATATATCACTGAAAACAAATAGCCTCGCTCTGGCAAAAAAACGGTGTTCAATGCATGTGCGTAAAGTGTCGTCCCAGATTAGCCCATGCTGTCCGCACAAGCTGATCAGGGGCGACACTTCTTACTTGATTGATATCTTTCGTGAAAAGGAAGTCTCTTCATAACGGACATCCCGTTAAGGCGAAAAGTGTCGCCCTGATTAGCCTGTGCGGACTTCACAGGCTTATCTGGGACGACCGCCGTGTACGGACATACATTAAGCCCCGTTTTCTCAGAGCGAGACTCAAATGTTTCACTCAGACACATAAATATTGCATCCTTTCTTATCACACAAGTTGTTCGACATTCTTAAAGGGTTATCTTCTTAAAATATATGCCACTCAATTGCCAAGATTAGAGAAATATCGAACATATCGCAGCCCACCAAAGGTTAAGTACACGTTAAACATACACACACAACTAGACGACCCTAACTCTATTTTAAACTTTCGAATACTTTCGAACTTCAGTCTAGTTTCTGCTTAGCATTATGCAAGTATTTAATTTGAACAATCGTACTTAAATATAGACCCTGAGGACGCTCAAAATAGACGCTCAGAATAGAGGGGATCTAACCTTTTTAACAATGTGGACACGTAAAAGTTTTCCGTTAAACAAAATTTTTAATAAATGGAGAAAATGCAAATCAAAATGTATATGCAAGACTTACGCAGTATGGTTCAAAATAATGAACAGAGGGTCAAAACTGGCGGAACCCCAGAGATCATATGATTATTACAAATTTATATATATACAGCCTAGTTGTTTAAAATTTAATACGAAGAATCATAAAGTGGGCTAGACAATGTATTAAACATTCATTGTAGATGATTCACTGTATGTTAAGTATGAGCGTGTATCATTCCTCTACGTTGATATCACCTTGATACACAGGTGTCTGATATAACTGTTCATATCAGGTTACAATGACTTTTTATCGGTCAATGTTTGGAGGTACGACCCTTTAATCGGAACCAACCATGAAGTATAAAATTGTGTTAGACTTAAAGCAGATTCAACAAAACAAATAATTTGGTAAGATTGAGTACATTTTAGACATAAAAATCATAAATAAATACTTAAAACGTATATCACATATATGAAGGTCAAGTGCTCCTGACATCAGTAATAATATATCAAACGTCACACAATATATACAATCCCGCGTAAAATGCAGATTCGTAGCGATTATAATTATTATTCATAATTTCTTTCAAAATTGCGGCGTACATGTGTATTACACATATAAACAGGTTACTGTCGTTTTATAGCGGGCTCGGCCAGAATAATAAACGGCGCGACAAGCCGAGCCTTATTTTATTCTAATCCGCACATGATATTTTACAAAACGATGGGGCAGGAACCTGTTATTCCCTGTGTATTTCATGTCATTTATGTTTATATTTTATAAGTTTTATTAAAGATGTCTCCATAGTATATTACATCTATTTTTACAATTGTTTAGAATGCAGTACGACTTTGTATTTATTTTAAAACAAAACTGTTATATTCGTTTCAAAGACAAAATGAATTAAATAATTAGATTGTAAAGCGCGTATAACAGCCCTACGCCTGAGGAGTTGACAGCACTTGGGAATTGGTGACGTAGCAACGACCTCTGCACAAATGCGACACTTTGTCTCGAAAATCCTTTGTTCCAATGGCGTAAATCAGCTGATTAAGAAACGAATTTGAAAATCCCAACACGAGCAATGTGTTCCCACAATTTCTTGCAATGCGCAGTTATTCACTGCGAACTAAACAGAAGTGGCTATAATTAGCGGCAACCACGTGACAATGACGCAACCCAGGACCGCGGCGAATGTTTTCACAGAACGCAACGTCCTTGTTGACAGGCCGAACATGCCGCTGTTTCTCTTGTCGGATTGTATTCTCTCAATCGTTTCAATCTGCTTGATATGAAATCTGGAACTTTTAAATAAAATTCCGTATAGAATAAACATTATCCCAATCGGTATTATGGCGGAAACTGTAAAAATGAACACAATGTAGTATTTCTCTAGCACGAACTGGTTCTGCGTTTGTTCATTGACTTTCGTCACAACGGTTACTATTGAAACGAGCCCAACGAAAAGGTCAGAAATCACCAACGAACCTATGAAAATATAGGTTGGTGTGTAAAACCGTCTGTTTGTAATAAGAGAAAAAAAAACACAAGTAAGTTTGTTATAATGATCAGTATTGTTAGCGAAATAAGGATCTTCTGCTTTATTTGTTCGTGGATATTTTCCGGATCGCTCGCGCACACCGTGACGTCATTTATGACGTTAAAGTTAACCAAGTTTTTCCACGCGCAGTCCGCAGCGCCCTCTGAGCATTCCTTTTTACCACCTGGCGGTTTCAACACAGACGTGATAACCTCTACCCAGTAAAATGAAGTGTCCGGTTCAAGGGAATCCGGATGTGACGTCATAGTACGCAATCAGTTCCAAAGTTTGTTATATAGTTCCACTTTTGCTTGCTCTAGAGGTTAAAACTGTCGTCTCCATAGCTAGAGGTCAAAAGATCGAGTCTGCAACAGCGGTCTGTTATAGCTGGTTGTCGGCCCAGGTGGCTAATTGAATCCAGCGATTGCCCTCCCACTATACGCATGGCATAAATAATAGGTCAATCAAAAAAGGTGTACCGGAAGTCAAAACTGGCTGGTCCTTAGTCGCGAGGGATAACACTAAAATAAACACACAAGAACTGTTAAGATCAAATCCTATAACACTCATATAGTGATGTCAGTCATGATTGCTCAACACCACGGACCTATACAACAGGACACTTTCCTCAAAGTCCAGTCTTTCTGAAACGCTCAACACTCTATCGATCAAATCTCATTGTAAGCTATGTTGCGTTCCAATCGAAGACTTTGCACACATCGTCAAACGGGATCTTTTTGTTGTAGGCGCACATGCTTTGCATAATTTAAAAACTACACTACATTGCTCGGTATTTATGTTATTCTTTTCTTTCCAGGTTATTTCTTTATTCAGGTTGTTGAATGAATGATACAAATGTGCAGCTCAATTGATAACGTGCCCTCGCAATTTTAAAAGTTGGTAGGTGATTTAAGATATTTTTGCAGTTAATACAGTCGGTTCCTCCGGTTATGAATATTACACGCACACACTATTTATTTAGTTATCACAGTTGCTTACTTATTAAAATTAAATCCTGATGTGTTAAAGTTCGCCTTGTGCACGCCAACATTATTTAGATAAAAAATAAAATATCTCATTCGAAATTACATGTGAATCATATTTTTAAAAATCCATTTTATTATTTTCAAATTTTCAGAATCCGAAACTTATATTGCCAGACCATCTGTATGGGCTTTACATATATGCAATCAATTTCTAACCGATTAAAATGAGTTTGCATGTTATCTTTTAAGGCCAAGTTCAATGTTAAGCAAACAGATAACTGTTATGAAACGTTTTATAGTTTTCCTAGGACAGGGATAGATTGCGAAACCATTAGCGTTCTAGAATAATTGCTCTCTGTTGTCATGGCCACCGTTATAATTGTTTGTTGTTGTTGTTGTTTTCAATTGGAGTAGTGCATTTATTGTATCTTCTTCTTGAAAAGTAGAAAAACTAACATGTATATTTATTTATATAATTAGCGATATTAATAGCATACATTGCCTAATAATGTGTAAAATAAAATACAAATTAGTGCATACCGAGTGTAAAGGAAATAATCTCTAATTTTACCATCTATTAAAGAATATACTATAATAAAATGCAATTGCACAATATATTTTTTACAGATACAGCAAATATGTTAAAAGACATTCTCAAGTGACTTATATTTATGTATGCAATAAATAATTCAATGTATTTTCTGATTGACGTACATATTTACTTATAAACGTACATAGCTCTCCCTCTCATTTTTGAAACTTTAGTAGGCAGACGGACTTTTTATGTCCCTGTCTCTGTAATTTTAAAAGATATCACAATTGGTAATGTTTCAGTAAGTATACGTAAGTACAAATAACTCGGCGAAAGTACGTTAAATTCTAAAAATAGCCCAGGTGGATAACATAAAAAAAGTAAGTGTCAAAGTGAGTTGATATTTTTATAAGTTGTTAATTGCCTTTTATCGACAGAGTGAAGTTGTGGCTCGTGCAGTTTAATTGACGAACATATTATTAACATGTTTTACGCCTGTACAAACATATATTAGGCTTCGTTCATGTCCTTTCGTCCGGCTGCACATCCGTCGGCATATATATTCCAAAATAATGTGGATTTCATTGTTCTGTACCTAGTGGGTGTATTTCACCAAAACGTTTTCATTCGAAGATAGATACTGGGTATATCGCAAAGGAAAACATTTCAACTGCGACAATTATTGACAAACATATAGCCCTTCGTGATTTTTCATTTTACATTATATATGAAGTTTTTTTAGAGGCAGAATAGTTTTGGTTACACCCAATGTTGCATCATGGGGACATCCGTTGTGTGAAAAGTCTTGATTTGGTTTGATGAGTTTGCCAGTTTTTTTTACAAGACAGGCAATGAGCGCCAAAGATGCAGGCAGTCAAGAAACCTTGTATTATCAGAACATAAAAAATTATGTAAGTGTATGTTGTTCTTTCCTTTTTTTCAGTATTACAAATCATTTACTAACACGACGAATTTATTTAAAGTAAGTAAAGGAACTGTTTGCCTCGTTTAATGTCCCATAACATATGCATTGAGATCGGATTCGATAGTTTACATACGCACTTTTTTCTAGTACATACGTTTTATGTTATGATTGTTGTAAATCTAGAAAAATACGCTAGTTTTGCCTGTCCTTTTTCACTTTATTGCGTTCAGAAAAAAATATAAATGTATTTATTAAAGTCCTGTGTTGGCTCTTGTTGTTTTTTAATATCGTGTTTTCGTTTATCAGGTCAGAACATTTGAGCAGTCTAGAAATAGGTGAACAGTGGGCTATGCATTGGCGTTTCTATATTAAGAAACAAACTGATAAAACTGCATGAACTGATATCGACGCTGTAAATTTCGAACGATAAAATTATTGTTAGCAAAGATAGAATTAAAACTCTATAAATATCGGAGTTAGACATTCAGCGGATAGTGCTAGTATTAATAGCAATAGTATCCTTCTTTATAATTGTCATTTTACTTGAATCCGCTAATTGAAAAGGCCAATGTGACGTAAATGCGTGCCAAATACATGTTCCATTTGCAACAAAGAGCCGGCAAAACGCATGCACATGCTTAACACGTTACAAACACTATACATGTCAGTATTATTCCGCGTTCGAGTTAGCTCGAATTGCACGAACATGTTTGCTGTAAATGTTACTATATTTTTTATATTTTCACAAAATCTAAATTAAAATATTCCAATATGTTTTTTGGGTTATTTGTGTCAATTAATAACCTTTCTTGACTGTTTTTATAAAGTTTCTAACAAGCAGGAAAATACAGACAAAAAACACAACAAATATAGCCTTATTTTATTTGCTTATCTGCATGGCTATTTTATTTCACGTTCATGTATAGGTGATATTTAAAAAAAAAGTTTTGTCATCATTCATTAATCTCGATATACAATGAAATAACATTCATCAAAGACAATTTCAGTTTTAAAATGTTTATTTTTTTTTGCAAAGGATCAAGAACACACGGTTTTCTTTATTTCGCATTAATTAACACGTATAATAATGTGCAATATTTTATAATTTGATATACGAGTACACACGTTGAACTATTTGGGAAATAACTCGAGATACCTCTTGCACATCAACCTTTGTTAATTGACGTTATATGCGCATCGTTCTGGGAAAACTGGACTTTAGACATGTGCGTTAAGTGTCGTGACAGATAAGCCTTATCAGGGACAACATGTTCCGCTTCCTTCGGAATTTTTCGTTTAAAGGAAGTCTCTTCTACACGAAAATCCAGTTTTGGCGGAAAGTGGCATCTCTGATTAGCCTGTGCGGACTGCACAGGCTAATATTGGAAGACCTTGTACGCACATGCATGCACTAAGTCCAGGTTTCCGAGAACACGACTCATATGTGCTTTCTTGGAAATCCAACAAAAGCATCGTTTCAGTGTTTACAACATTACATTAACTTACTTCCTTAACATAACCAATGTCACAAACTATCACAATTTATGATGGAAAAAATCTCAAATTAGGTCATATACAAAAGCGATGACGTCAATAGGTACTCAATGATGGTGTGAATTGTCGTTCTTTATTGAACACGCAAATGCAGAGTGTTTTATAAAAACAAAGTTGCTTTAAAGGTTGACATCGAGAAATTGCAAATGGATTGCAAATAATTAAGGCATATTCATTTTTTTTTTTTTTAAAGAACATACAAATATTTGACTAAGCATATATATTTCAACTATTTTCCACACAAAAAAAGTTAACTGAAACTTTATTTCTACTGCGGTTTAGCGGATGAATACAACAATTTACTGACCCCCACACAGGGTCAAGACACATAATAAAATTTAAGCAACTGATGTCTACTTAGAATACGGAATAGGAAGAAATTTATTAACCTGTCTAAATTTATTAGAATTGCATTTGATTTAAGATAAAGTCAACATTAGTATTATTTATGTTCACATTGTGTATTGTTGATTGTTGTTTTGTTTTTTTGTCAACATTCACACAACCATAAATTATTATTTTATGTCCACCATATATACCATACTTTTCATCACCATTGTTGAAAATGCATTTATTGACACCGTCGGTATATGTCTTATGTATGTTGTTTGGCTATGTACTAATGTATTTGGCAATAAAATTGACTTGACTTGACTTGACATGACGACATATTTCTAAAACACTTTCTATAGCTCGTGTTGGCTTGCCCCAATATTCTTACATTGGATAGCGTACAGCAGACGGACTTGTGAGCGTAAAGACGGGCGGACGGACGGACACAGCAGATGTTCCGTTGTTCAATAACTGCCTCTTCTCTTATACGCATTACTTTTGTATTCCGATTAGTCATTCGTATATAAATCATGTACAGTATGAATAACTGCGAATTGCAGGAAATTGTGGGAACGCATTTGCTCGTGTTGGGATTTTCAAATTCGTTTCTAAATCCGCTGATTTACGCCATTGGAACAAAGGATTTTCAATACAAAGTTTCGCATTTGTGCAGAGATCGTTGCTACGTTACAAATTCCCAAGTGCTGCCGACTCCACAGGCGTAGAGCTGTTATGTGGACTGGAAACGCTTAAAGTGCCTTTTAATTATAAAATACATTTTGTCTTTCAAACGAATGTACAAGTTTTGTTTTGAAATAAGCACAACGTCGAACTGTTTGCGAAACTAGTGTAAAAATGGAAACGTCCTACATAAAACGCATACACATGAATTAGCAGTAAATAGATAGAGAAAAAACAGGTTACTGCAAAATCGTTTTGTTATATATCAGGCGGGTCTTAAAATAAAATAACAACGAGGATTGCAGGTTCGTTTTATTTTCTATTCGGGCCGAGCCTGTTATATTACAACACGATAGCACAGTAACCTGTTTTTCTGTTTATTATACATGTACGCATCCATTTTAAAGTAATAATTATTTATAATCGCTATGACTCAAATGTTGTATAACGTTTGACGTGTTAATAATGACGTCATGAGCACATGCAATAAATATCTGTAAAATACTTTTTTGTATCCAAAATGTACTACATCTTATCAAATTAATTGTTTCGTTGAATTTGCTTTATTTCTATCGAAAATGTATACTTATCGTTGATTCCGAGTAATGTGTCGTATCGCAATATATTGACTGATGTAAACACTTGCTTACCTGTTATATAGATTATAACATTTTACTGCCCTATCGTTGTATAATATATCAGGTGACGTTTAGAATAAAAGCACATCGAGGCTTGCAGAAGTCTTGCAAAGACACGTTGTTTTGTTTGATATGAAGTTGCTTCTTTCATTTAGAAATGATGTTTACCGAACACTCTTACGTGTCAAACTTGTTACCAACGTTACATCTCCTCAAAGCTAAGCGTCATCTGGTAGATACATTTAACTACAATTGTTCAAATGTAATGCTTGTATAATGCTTAGCAGAAACTAGTCTGAAGTTCGAACGTTTTCTAAAGTTTAAAATAGAGCAAGGGTCGTCTAGTTGTGTTCGTATGTTTAACGTGTACTTAACCTTTGGGGGGATGCGATAAGTTTGATACTATTTGAATCTTGGCAATGCATTTTACGCCGATAACCATTTAAGAATGTCGTACAACTTGTGTGATAAGAACGGATGAAATATTTATCTGTCTGAGTGAAACCGTTGAGCCTCGCTCTGGGAAAACGGGGCTTAATGTATGTGCGTAAATTGTCGTCCCAGATTAGCCTGTGAAGTCCGCAAAGGCTTATTAGTGACGACCCTTTCCGCTCACACTGGATGTTCGTTAAGAACAGACTTCCTTTTCACGAAAAAGTAGCAGCGTCGCCCCTGATCAGACTGTGCGGACAGCACAGGCTAATCTGGGTCGACACTTTACGCACATGCACTGAACCCAGTTTTCGTCCACAGCGAAGCTCATTTTTTTTCCGTGATATATGTGCGCGTGTTATGAAATGGGTGCCGTTGTTGTTCGATAGAAATAAGATCAAATATATCACACATCCACGTGTTAAATTGTACATGTACATGTTAACATGAATGCAACTTTTTGATATAACTCGTACAGTCTCGTGCCGACAAACCATATTTGGAAATGTGTGGCCATAAAGCATGTTTTTGTACTACATGGGTATACTATTTCTGAAATTAATTACATATTTGAATGCATAATTGTATGCACGTTTCAATAATTTGTAATGTCATCATAACTATTATTATTAGATACTTAATGTAATTGTGTTTGTGTGCCACTTACGATCGTAAAACAATCACAATATCAATGCAAGTATAAACTTGCTGTAAGCCCAACTAGAAATATATAAGAATATGTGTACATATAACAAGAGTTAAAAAAACTATTAAACATGGAAACTTAAAACTTTAGTTTAAATTTGCATGTGTGCTTGTTAATATTAACAAACCTAACAATAATATTATAGTAAACACATTTAATAATTACCGCTATGTTTTGCTGTATAGAAAAATATCGGTGATTTCAAATTGGTAATAAAACATAACAAACAGTGAAATCCACAGTGGAAATTATCAATTATCGTCACTGTTTCATTTTAAATTATATTTATTACCTGGTTCCCGAATTAATTTAGTATATGACACGGATTGTCAACGATTCCGGTTGCAAGATTTGTGTTAAATAACTTATTTTTTTCTAGAGACTATTGCTATAATGGTCCGCAAAATTAGTCAGTAAATTTTTATTTAACATTTACAATAAGAGGAGCATAACATAAAATAAGTCTTTTTTACTAAGTTAGAGTATTGTTTATCTTGTCAACTAAATGTATAGAGAATAACAGGTTACAACATAATTGTATGCACGTTTCATATACACGTATTAAGATTTGTAATATTTAAGGTAAGGCTTAGAATAAAATATCGGCGAGGCTTGCGGGTAGTAACATATTAACAGAGAAGTACCCTATAATATAGTGCACTGAGTTTGATGACGTCATGTCGATGCCCTGGCATGTGTATATACTAACTGATGTCTGTTTTTGTGAATATGTGTTTATTGCAAATAAATATGTGTTGTTTTAGCTTACTTTCGTGATAAAACTGTATTGAAGAGAAGGGTTTAAAAAACATCGGTAAACATAAAAAAGAAATATCAACTATGTTAAATGTTGTCAGAGGTCTATATAAAGTGTATTGATTAACGGAAAATAGCGAAACAGCGGCCAGTGGTCCGTGAATGCAATGAACTGTTGATTATTTGCAATTTTTTCACATCGAATCTCCAATTAAAACAGTCGCGCATAATCAAAACTAAAGTTACTTTACGGACCTTTGGTCGTTTTTTTTTCAAACGACGTTAATTGATTTTTAATCGCATTGTAATGCAAAGTATTCATAACAGGTAAGCACACTAGAAATTCTGGACGGGCCTCCAAGGGAAACAACCCTCACAAGATTTTTCGATCAAAACATTGACAAACATGGCGGCGTCCGTCTGGTGAAAGAATTTTTAAGATTTTCAACACTTTTAAGGCGATTTCTATGGGAACGAGGTTAGAAAAACGGACAATATATGTAATTATTCCAAGTACATATCATATTTATTTTGTTATTTTCTGTTTTTTCTCATGATTTACGTCTTTTCGGCTGCGGAAATAATTGCGTTACAAAGTTGAACAGTTTTCGGGCGCGTGCGTTCGAATGTTGCTTAGTAGTTTACGTCAAAAAAAAAGTACACAAACTTGTAAGGTATAGAAATAGAGGATATTAGCATCGCTCAGGGAAAACGCACAGGCTAATCAAGTACGACACTTTCCGCGTCCATGGTATGTTTCGTTTTAAGGAAGACTCTTCTTAGAAAAAAGTTGAGATGGAGAGTGTTGTCCCTGATTAGTGTGGACTGCATAGCCTGATCTGGGACGACACTTTACGCACATGCATTAAACCCCGTTTTTCCCGATCGATGCTTCTATTTTTAATAGTTTTTTATATTTCATGCCGTTATAGATGACATTGACCTAGCATTCACTTAATGTTATATAACTGGGATTCAGATATTACCAACTTCACTTATTTCTCTGAGATTCAAACGGGACTTTAGTCATGTCCGCTTAATGGATTTCTAAAGCCCTCAAACAGAAGTGTATAAAAGCGTCGTGCTTTCAGAAGAAGTTTGTCCGAGATAAAAACTCGGTCTGAATTTAGCAGACTTAAAGGCGCTGGTTGATCTTGCAAAATACGTCGTATTCTGAGAAAACTGGGCATAATGTGCTTGTGCGTAAAGTGTCGTCCCAGATTAGCCTGTGCAGTTCGCACGGGCTAATCCAGGACGACACTTTCCGCCTAAACTGGATTTTTGCTTAGAAGAGACATCATTTAAAAGCAAAATTACATTAAAGCGGAAATTGTCGTCCCTGATTAGCCTGTGCGGACTTCACAGGCTAATCTGGGATGACAATATTCGCACAAGCATTATGTCCAGTTTTCTCAGAACACGACACAAATACGTGTGTAGCATGTCGCATTGGACTTAATAAATTTTAATTTTGCAGGATGTGTTTCTTAACATACCAGATCCGCGATATTCCCCACAGTCTCTTTCCGCACTTTTTTCGTATGAAGACGATTGTAACTGACGCGTTCAATCACATACTATAAAACGAGCCTCGCTCTGTGAAAAGGGGGTTAAATGCATGTGCGTAAAGTGTCTTCGTAGATAAGCCTGTGCAGTCCGCTCAAGCTTATAATGGACGACATTTTCTGTTTTAATGATATTTTTCGTTTAAAGAAAGTCACTTCTTAGCAAAAATCCAGTTAATTCGGAGAGTGTCGTCCCTGATTAGTCTGTGCGGATTGCACTGTCTAATCTGGGACGACACTTTACGCACAGCATTAAACCCCCTTTTCACAGAGCGAGGCTCATATGTATCGTTTTAGAAGTTGTCAAATCAAATACATTTTTATAATAAATGGACTTATATTATATTATTTTACAGATTCATTTGTCAAAAAACGCGATGTTTTAAAGTGATGTACACTGTACCTGTATTCCAATTCATACTGTACAGGATTTATATACGAATGACTAATCGGAATACTAAAGTAATGCGTATAAGAGGAGATGCTGTTATTGAACAACGGAGCATATTCTGTGTCCGTCCGTCTGCCCGTCTTTACACTCACTAGCCCGTCTGCTGTACGCTATCCAATGTAAGAATATTGGGGCAAGCCAACACGAGCTATAGAAAGAGTTATAGAAATATGTCGTCATGTCAAGTCAAGTCAATTTTATTGCCAAATACATTAGTACATAGCCAAACAACATACATAATTCAATTAATGACGGTGTAAATAAATGCGTTTTCAACAATGGTGATGAAAAGTATGGGGTATATGATGGACATGAAATAATAAGTAAAGGTTATGTATATGCCTCACTTATTTGCAATCCATTTGCGAGTTCTCGATGTCAACCTTTAAAGCAACTTTGTTTTTTCTAAAACACTAAGCATTTGCGTGTTCAATAAAGAACGACAATTAACACTATCATTGAGTACCTATTGACGTCATCGCTCTTTATTTGACCTTATTTGTGATTATTTCCATCATAAATTGTGATAGTTTGTGACATTGGTTATGTTAAGAAAGTAAGTTAATGTAATGTTGTAAAAACTGAAACGATGCTTTTGTTGGATTTCCAAGAAAGATTATATGAGTCGCGTTCTCGACAAACTGGGCTTAATGCATGTGCGTAAAGTGTCGTCATTAATCAGCATGTGCAGTCCGCACAGGCTGCAGGCTGATCAGGGACGACATTTCCGCCTAAACTGGATTTTCGTTTAGAAGAGACTTCCTTTAAACGAAAAATTCCGAAAAAGCGGAAAATGTTGTCCTTGCTAAGGCTGTGCGGACTGCCCAGGCTTACTGGGACGAAACTTTGCGCACATGCCTTTAGTCCAGTGTTCCCAGAACGAAGCTCATATAACGTCACCTAACAAGAGCTATATGCAAAAGACATCCCGAGTAATTTTCATAATAGTTTATGTGTGTACTCATATATGATATAAAATTATAGAATATTGCACATTAGTAAACATGTTAATTAATGCGAAATAAAGAAAACGCTGTGTTCTTGATCCTTTGCAAAACAAAAAACATTTTAAAACTAAACATTGTCTTTGATGAATGTTATTTCACAATCTCCACGCAGAGTTGTCGTTCCATGCTCTCACATACAACCTCTGCCATCACAAGAAAATCCTACCAGATTCGGTAGTATGTTATTTATTTTTTTTTACGTATTATATTATGAAAAGGAGTATCATTTTCTTTTATATTTTGAAAATAGTGTATAAGTTTAGGTTCATAATAAAAAAATAAATTACTTAAATTAAAAAAATAAAAATTACTGTTTACAAATTTAAAAATAACCGTTGATACTGTACGACGCCCTTATTGTACAACGTGGCTCGGCTATTATGACTTAGTTGGTTATAACGGCAGGGATTTTAGATCATTATATATACGAGTCTTATTTTCCGGTTAAACATAAAACTCTTGTTTCCACAAAGGAAACAATTCTCCGGCACATTCTTTTTCGGCATTGTTTTCTATGACGTTGATACTGTAAGACGCGATTATTGTATCACGTGGCTCAGCTATCATCACGTGGTTGTGTATGATGGCAGGGATTTGATCCAGCTATGCTGGTTCCAGTCAAATCTCTGCGCGGAGGTTGTATTAATAGATGCTGATAAACAAGTATAGTGGGATGTTGTGTAACCTCATTCATAGCGCATGCTACTACAGCGGGGTTAAATTTGATATGCGTGGGAAACATTCTTTTGTTCTCAACAGGTAGCGGCGATCTTTTGTATTCACGGGTGCTAACAATGCAATAGTGAAAGGTTAAGTTTGTT
>VMBQ01005349.1:0-46606 GCA_007657795.1 Dreissena rostriformis | reverse complement strand
AAACCGGAGGAAGTCACTAAAATAGTCAGAATCAAATTACACGTAACATGCTGATATGTAATTATTGGCAAGCTATACGTACACAAACGAAAAAGCATTTCCGAAATTTTAACAAAAACAAACAATTCTTTAAATAAACAACAAGTAAATCTTCATGCAGAATCTGTAGAAACAAAATATAAAGTACATCACGCTCGATGTTTGACATGTCAAATGATTCTGGAACGAGGATAAACAATAGAAAATAATGACGATTGTTAACAAGTTACAATGTATACAAATGTAACAAAACATTCTAGAACTTTGCAAAAATTATACGGTCTGCAATATAGAAAAATACATGTTCATTCACATTTACCTGTATTTCACCGCGAACCACCGAGGCCGCGATGGTCCACCGCGATCACGGTGGTCCACCGCGATCCACCGTGAGATCGATTTCCCGATAACGCCCGCGGTGTTCAGCCACTTTCGACGCGATCTATCATGGTGGAAACACCTTCAGATCGCGGTGATTTGCCACGCTCACGAAAAATTGTCCACGATGGGAGTATGGTGGATGGCAGAAATCGCGCTAGACGTAGTGTAGGAAGAGCAAATAATACGATTTCACTTAACATTAGACAGGGTACATAGTTCAACAAAATCAGTTTATTTTCCGTGACATTTCCTATGTTTAATACATACATGAACATGCATTCGAGTAGTGAGTTTACACTTTTGCAATATCCATTTCATAATGTGATTTTATGGTCGAACGTAAGTAGGTCTTCCTAGTATAAATAGAGTACTCTCCCATCGAAAGTAAAATAAGGGAGGGTAACCGTAGGGGAACTATTAAGCGATTAAATAGTTCGGTTAAACGTTTATAAGGAATTTCAGTTCATAACATTTAAAATGTAATAAGCGTACAACCCTTTATGGTGTCCCTGTGCTGTGGGGATGGTCGTTAGAAGCGATAACTCACATTTCATTGACGGGAGTGTTATATAAACGTGATGAGGCAGTGTAGCGTAAAATTTCATTGATGGATGAGTTGGACTGTTTGTAAACGTAATAGAGTGGAACTTTTAACAATTGCAATTGGATAATTTCGTGCGCTATAGCGAGGTAAGTTTTATATTATTATGTGGGTCATTCATTATAGAGTATTAGAGGTATACTTCTCAAAGGAAATACTATGTCTTTAGGTACATGTATGCAACTATTTTATCTACGAGCGCCGAAAGGTATTGATTAAGTGTTTCATAAATAAACCTGTGTGTTTAAGTGTGACAGGATTGTTAGTGCACATTAAAGCATTGAGTTTAATGACGTTTGTGCGGAGCGTATAATTAGAAGGGATTAATTTTGTTTTCTTTTCTTTGAAGTGAGGACATAATACAAGGTAATGCATTTCGTCCCCAATATCGTTTGTATTACAGACGTTACATTTTCGATTCTCATGGGATATAAAGTTTTGACAAAAGCGGCCAGATTCAACTGGGAATAGGTGGTTGCCGGTGCGGAAATGCAGCATACTTAATCGTACTGATTGAGGTAAGGCTGTAAGATTATGTTCAAAGTTGGTATTATTTTTTAATTAATCCATACATTTTTCCTTTAGATGAACATTGTATCTGCGCATTTCAACACTGGATAAACTGATCAGTTAAAGTTGTCTTGACTTGCTTATGTATGTTATTAGTCGAAATGTTCTCTTGCTGTAACCATAAAAATGAAAGGCCAGTAGAGTTTAAGATGCTGGAAATAAAGTTAGTCCATTTATTGTTTATATGTGAATTTATCATAAATTTATACATCAAAAAGGAAAATTTAGTGTGTTTACTTGTTATTATCTTGTTTTTATAATTATATCGAGCGGGTATCTTCCAAGTTCTGCATATAAGCAATATCTTGTGGTAGATTTTTTAACTTTAGTGATTCTTTGTAGGAAAGAACAATGGACATTTTCGATTATGTCTAGATTTTCATATCCCCAGACTTCACAACCATATGTCAAAATAGGGACTATAGTTTGGTCAAATAATTTGATTTGAAGGTCAATTGGTAAATTAAGATTATTTTTTTGTGTGAACATGTGGAACAGTGCCTTGTTGGCTTGTTCTACGAGATATTTTCTACAATTTAAAAAACTTCCAGATGAAGAGAAAAAGACACCTAGATATTTGTATTCTTTGACTGTTTCGAGCAATTGGTTATTTATGTAGAATTAATATTTGGAGGTTTTAGTTGTCCCAAAAACCATAAATTTAGTTTTGGAATAATTGAAATTTAATTTCCAAGTCGTACAGTAGTTAAAGAAGCAATTCAGTTTATTTTGGGATTCTTCTTCATTTTCACCGAGGATTACGGTGTCATCTGCATATAGAAAGATAAGTAATTTTACGAAGTGGATTGCATCATTTAAATTAACTTCTAGACTTATTCCATTACACGTTTGTTGTAAGAAATCATCAAGATCATTCATGTACATAGAGAAAAGTATAGGAGATTCTCCTTGCCTCACTTCTAAAGTACTAAAAAACATTAAGGATAGTTCACCATTGAGAGAAACACAGGATCTAATATTAGAATACAAATTTGTGATAATGGTGAATATTTTACCTTAAACTCCAAGTTTAAGTATTTTATGCCACAGACCTATTCTCCAGATTGAATCGAATGCAGTCGAAAAATCTATGAATGAACAGAATGATTTTATTTTAGAGGCCCTTAATTTTTTAATTAAGCATATTTAATGTAAATATATGGTCGCATGTCTAATAACCTGAGCGAAATCCAGCTTGGTTTTCATGAAGTAAGTAATGGTCTTCTAGAAAAGTGTTAATTCGTTTGTGTATTACAGCTGAAAATAGCTTGCATAAACAACTTAAAATTGTAATCGGTCTGTAATTGTTAGGATCAAGCTTAGATCCTTTATTTTTAAATATGGGTTTTATTGCACCGATTAACCAAGCTTCAGGTAAGTTTCCGGTGTATAAAATTGTGTTGAAAAGACTGCAATATATTGGGAGCATTTTGAAAGAAGTGTTCTTAAAAAATTCATTTAACACATTGTCAATTTGTGATGGCGCTTTGCCATTCTTTAATTTTATAATTATTTTATTTATTTCGTTGCAGGTGATAGGTGTATTCAAGGCTTCGACATTGTATGAATCCGGTGTACCATGTTCATCCGGGTCTGGTGGCAATATATTTGGGTGTATACTTGAGTTAGTATCTTTAAAGAATAAAAAAAAAATGTTCGATATTCGGGCTTTCAATTTCCTTTTTACTTTTATTTATATTGTTTAAAGTTTAGAATATTCTTTGGGGTTTGAGGCGTTCATTGACCGTTACTTATTTTCTACAGTATATTTATGTTTGTTTGTATACGTATTGAGCACGTGTTTATAGTGGCGGCTGGCCGAATCTAGGTTATGTTTATTTAGTTCGGATTTGTGTAATTGGTAAGCTTTACGAGCGTGATTGTATTTACTTCGTGCCTTGTGACATTGAGGCCCAAATCATGGTTTTGGTGTAGCTTTTAAATGAGAAGTTTTACTTCTTTGTTTATTAATTTGGTGAGGGAACGATTTGCGCGCAGACTGTAGGAAGACATTTGAGATTTTATTGGTAATTTTATTAAATAATGTTTGTATGTCATTATTTGGACGATTATTCAGCAATTCATGTATTTCATTTATTTCTGTATTGTCTATATTAGAAACAAAGTCGTTTTGTTTATTATGATTCCATTTAGGGGGACGGGGAGTGTATTTAGTGTTTGTTTCTGGGATCGGGGTTAGGGTTACATCAAAGGGTAAATTAACTGTGATGGATAACAGGCTATGGCCATCTGATAAAAGTCCGTCAACGTCAATTATCTCGAACTCGTTTACTGTATTAAGTACATTGATGGACGATATGGCATTACCAATCACAGAGGTATTTCTGAAAGTATGTTTCCCAATATTTGAGTCCTTACCAAAGCGACCATTCATATTAATAAAGTTATTAAACTTGCATATTTCAAGTAGTTTATGTCACGTTTAATTGGTTTTATTACATTGTGAATTACGTTGGAGTGGGATTCATAGTTGGGTCAATATTTGTGATGGGTTACACGCGTTCATCGTACTTTCATCAATTTGAAAGTGTTGAGATAAGAAGTTATCGAGGTCGGTGTAATCGGGTAAATTTGTTGTGTAGCCATTAAAGTCGCCAGTTAAAAGAATATAATCGAATTGAGTGCACGTATTAGTGATTTCATTTTCTTGTAGAAAGAGTTCATCAACATTGTGGAATCTTGATTGTTCTTGGGGTATATACACATTACCAATAGTGACATTTTCTTGCCCATTACTTATTTTTAGCCAAAATGTACTCGCATTTAGATTCTGGTGTTGTGACAGTTAGCTTATTCATAATTTCATTTTTTATAAAGTATCCCAAGCCGCCTGATTTTCGATTATAATTTTCAAGCCGTGGCTTAAATAAAATGTATAATTAGGAATGTCAATTATGTCAAATTTATCAAGTTTTGTTTCCTGGTGCATAATATATCATAATTTGAAATTAATTCTTGGAATTCTGGATAATTGGATTTTGTTTTCAGACCATATACATTTAATGATCCTATCGAAAAATTAAAATGATTATCAGGCATATGAGAACACACATTCACATTCAAATTTGTTTTTGTATGTACATAAGGTGGCGCGTTTTCAGCAGAGTCCGTGTCGCTGTATGAAGAAGGCGGAAGCGTTTGATCAACATGTTCACAAGGGGTTTAAGACGAGGAGCATGGCAAATATACACAATTGACACAAAATGCCACGTTCCCGGTGTTACCCTAGACAACATTCGCAGTGGGGTTATCGATCACCGTATTTCCGGCCGCTGGTCTTGGAGATGTTAGCGGGGTCGCTTTTGACATAACTGGGTGGACCTGCATCAGGTATCCGGGCTGTTTCGAGGACAATTTGGTGGGTGAGAGTGACGGTTTCCTGCTGCGCGGTGTGGGTGCTGATGGAGCCTTTCCTTTGGGCCGACGACGTGGCGTTTCGGTTGGGAGCTCCGGTTCATCGAAAGCTGCGTCCGATTCATCTTCTGAGGCTGATTGTACCTCACGAACAGATGTGGGTTCCTTAAGGGGCTCCGTGCTTTGTTTCGGTGGTTAAGCACTGATTGCATAATCTGCAGTGATTTTCAGGAAGCATTGATCAATGCGGGAGGCAAAGTCGGAGTATCTGGAACCGCGCAATACACTATGCCAATCAATACAAATAGTTGAAATAATGCAAATAAGAAACTCTTTGAACGGGTCCCATAACCTGATGTTCTAATTACATGGCATTTGACTATGACGATTTGTATAAATAGTACATGTATTATTTAGGTTTTTGTTTTGGTTTTGGTTATTTATGGTGATTGTTTGCTACAGACAATGAACAGAAAGTGTGAATAACACGCAAATAGCTTTTTAATAAATGCCATTGTCATCATGCTTAAATGTTTTTTTATTGCAAATGTGATTTATTGTAAATGAGTTAAAACGCATAATCTGATGAATATGGCTTTGATCTCTTAACGGAAAAAGGATCACTAGAATTCCTAATGGTTCCTAATGGTAATCGGTATTATCATTAACTTCGAGTATTGAATAATTGCGTATTCGGTAAAATGCGTTGTTAATGAGTTTTGATTTCAGTATCGATGGTATTATTAGTTTCTGAGCGTAGGCTTCACAACAGTATGTTCACAACATGTTGGTGAACACGATACTACGCTCTTGTTACAAGTAAGTCATTTATATATGCAAACTGTATTGCTGCAATCGAAACTATATTCCTTTGATCGTTAACACAAGCGGATCCATGACAAAATCCGGATCATCAATATGGGATTATTTACTCTCGGTACGGTTTATAAAAGACACAGATTATGATTTCAATAGACATTTAGCCGACCAATTACAATTGTAATGGGTTTGATTCTGTTCTGAGTGTAAATTCATACGGAATATTACGCTAGTCAATTGTTCCAAGAGTGTGTATCAGTCGAGTGGCGTGTGTGATGACGTATCACACGAGAGTTGAGCTACGAGACTGATACAAAAACTTGGAAACAATTGACTAGCGTTATATTCCTTTTATTATATACAACAACTAACGAAAACAGTTATCAAGTGTATTTTTTTTGCTTTAACAAAACTGACAAAAAATGACTAAAATGTGACGTCATTAAATGGATCGAAGAAAGTAGTCCGGCTAGTATGGTACAACGAAATCGGAAACAGCGAGAAGCATACTACGGAATTTAATTGTACGATTGATACAACCTGTATTTTGTTAAAAGCATTAAACAGATATATAATTAATAATATTATTATATACTTGTAACAGAGTATTAATTACTAATCCAATTTATATTTTACCGACTACTAATCCCAATGAGATAGTGAATTGAAGTGTTTTTACGATGGGTTAACGGTTTTTACTTATCAAATCCCATTGACTTCATTCAATAAGCGTTGATATTTAAACGTGTAAACGTTCGTTTGAGCATTTGCATTTCATGGAATAGGCATTTATCAATTGTCATATATTATAATGAATATTATATATATATTAAATAAAACGATATGAAAACCAATGGTAAGTGTAAATATTATTTTATCATTTTAAATGAATTAAATTGTTTGATAGTGTTCATTTATATTGCCCTTAATCGATATTACTCATTTTTGTATTGCAATGCATTTATTTGTTATTCCTATTACACTGCGGGGAATCACGTGATCACAAAAGTACATCGTACGCATAAAATGGCGGAACAAGCTCTCGCTTAATGACGAAAATCAAGGTATTCTCATATTTTATAATATCAAAATAAATGCAAACTATGCGCAAAGTACCCGCTTAGTCGCCTTATGTACTCCGGTAATTGTCGTTTTTCTTAGATTTCTGTAGTTTTCTCAAACATTCAGGAACAATAAACAATGAAAATTGTACATCGTCTGAACACACTTTATTTTGACGCGTTTGCTATTCAAGATAACAAACAACGAAAAAAATACAACATTTTTTGCTTTATAACATGCTTAGAATATTTCGTACAAAGTTTTGCACGTTGTTTAAGCTTTTTAAGATCTGTGGCGAGGAATTTGGAAAATAGTACATCGTCTGAACGGTATTTGTTTGAGTACATCGTCTGAACGGTTTTGAGTACATCATCTGAACTGCTTCTGTTTTCACTTTTAATGTGATGTTTATCATAAAAAGTGTTACTTGAACGTCTCCGGAAACGTATGTTGCGCGTTAAATCCTCGCTCGGGTGCTAAAATTTCTAGCAGACCAATAATTTCTGCAAATTTAACGTTTAAGTAACAAGGACATATTCTCGCTCTTTCTTCTATCTGGACGTCCACTGAGGTAGGTGTTTAAAATGATCAAATCGATAGGTCAAAGAACTGCCGGATAAAGAAGGTTGAACATTGTTTAAACAGGTTTATACTATATAAATATGTAATTTGAAAATAAACATGGGAATATGCAGTATATGACGCAGGAAAACACATGGAGTTTTATGTTCAACCGAGCCAGTTCTTCACATATGCACTGGGATATAGTTTTATTGAAGGTGGGCCGAGTACTGTGATAGACCGTAAACACCCAAATGACAGTTTCATTGTTTAAATATTTTGTTGCACAAGTTTTTCCTGTTAGGAAGTCATGTTAAAATGAAAATAATAGATATTTGTTCCGTGAATTGTTGATTTTAAACATAAACTTAAAGAGGCACATCACAATATGTGTCATTTGATGAAAACTGCACATGACTATGCACATTACTCTAATCAAGTAGCTTCTATAATGTAATAATGAAGCGTTTGAATTTGTGTTTTATTCGGATCGCATGCAGAGGGAACATGAGATCATACACTTGTTACCACTGTTATTCCTAGTTTGGTGTTCGCCCTTATGTCTAGCCAATCAGAGGTTCATATTATTTGAACATTGAAACGATTTGCTTCATAGAAAATGACGTTACGTATAGTGGTGTATTGAAGCGTTTTAATTTGCAACACATTTAGAATTAGACGCGTAATGTTGGTATTTTTATCTTGTAAGACGTGTTTATTGATAACGTCCTCATGGTTTTCTTCATTTTCGTTAAACTTCACAGAGATTAATCGATAAGGTCGTACATAATGAACATTAATCCTACAAAGGTCCTCTGTACTTAATAATATTGACGACAAAGTACAACACCTTGACAATAATTTCATGACAAATACTTGTTTGTATATATCATTCAAAGGTAGGGCCGATAATAGACGTCCGGTCAAGCTCTGCCGTCTGTTAAGGTTTTAATAACAGGCTGTTTTGGATTCGATAAGATGAATTTCCCTGCAGAATTGGACACGCAAACCAAGAGAATTTATCGTCTAGTATTCATGTCAGAATACGAAATAATGCTAACATAATATCCCACGGTCAATCAATAAGCATAACTTATATAGGTTACGGCATTGGTTGTTAAACAATTGAAACATGTTATTGCAATTCCATTTCAAAGCGATAATTTTCAAGTTTTAGATTATTATTTAGTGACAATACATAATGATACCAAAGATGCATGTAAAGATTTGATTATTCATATAAATGTATTTATCTATTTAAATTAAGGTTGGTCAATGATGGTGATGAAGATGACGAAATCACCGCATAGACGAAACTCGTTACGTCTATCTATCAAGCGTCATAATGCACGGAAATCGTAACTAGACCACCATGTTGACACCCCAATGCCGAGGAATTAGTTTAGAACATGAGAAACGAAAACAAATTAATGATGTTTTACAAATAAATCACTGTAATGTAATTGTACTATTGTTTCACAAAACCAAAACATGATCGGAGTGAACGTTTACTGTATTAAGAATCATCAGATAACCCCGCTTTTTTGGTAGACACTCACACACACACACAACTGAATCAAGTGAAACATGTTCCATGACATTTAGTGTCCTGAAACTGCCCGTAAGTGTACTTCAATAATAACTCGCTATCTTGATAATCACATGTGAATGCCTAATGCGCTATGTTACAACCCGTTTCGTAAAATTATTGCAAAACGTTTTGTTTTTTTACGAAGAGGGTTGTACCAGCGCTAGTTAATAAAAAAATAAATATAAAAAAGAAGCGTTTTACCTGTTCGACTCAATTGGGTTTATTACAATTTGCAGAAATATGGGACCATACAAGAAATAAAACAATTTTAGATGCAAGGGTTTCATACCGGGGTACTATAAAGTAAATGTATTCTTTAATATCCAATTTAAATGGATGCATCGTTTATTAGTTTTAAACATATGGAATACATCTTAGTAGGGGGCTCGTTGGTAAGACAGTGCCGTTTGTTTTAATTTAGTATATATTTAACAAATACTTAATTTCTGAACTAAATTTCTTCACAGACGGAAGTTAGCACTTTTCATCATTTAAACATTAGTTTTTTACGCTACATAAAAGGATGGAACTTTAGAAATATAACACACAGTTTTATGAATAAAAATATATTTGTCTTTAACATGTGTTAAACAAAACTGTGTGAGTGTTTATATTTAATATATATATATATGAATGTTCTGGTTAGTAAAAAATCAACAATAAAATAAAGGATCAACAGAAACAAAATCAAGAGGATTGTCATTTACTTACATAGATATATGATTGTGAACTAAAAGAAAAAATGCCAATACTGTTCCCCGCCCCGATTGTTGATAGCTTCTGCTAATGATTGACTAGGGGACAATACAATATCATCAGAAATTCACCACAGAAACAAACATATTGACTGCGAATCGCCTCGAATTTTCCCTTGTGTACAATTAGTGATTAATGATATAAATTTACAATGGAGAGCTTTTCCGTTGTCAACACATTAACACATTTCCCTTATGAAATGTCGATTAAATTTTAATATTTCTAATTGTATTATTATCAAAACAGGTCACACCAATGACACTGCGGGGAATCACGTGATCACAAAAGTACATCGTACGCATTAAATGGCGGAACAAGCTCTCGCTTAATGACGAAAATCAAGGTATTCTCATATTTTATAATAATAAACTTCAGTAATAATGATACCTTAAGTTTCGATGCAACAACAGCGAATCTTGACAGCGAAGTTATCAAATACTGTACTTTAGGCTGTGTTTCATACATCCATAAAGCTTTAACGTTGTTAAATAAAAATAGGCACTTATGCAATATACTCGGTACCTAAATGCACTATATTACATCATTTGTAATTTTAAAACAAGGGAGGAATAGAGGGGATCCCAGACAAAATCCACCATTATCGGTATCCGTATACCTGACAAATAAACAATGACCCAAGCGTTGTTTGTTATCTTGAATGGCAAACGCGTCAAAATAAAGTGTGTTCAGACGATGTACAATTTTCATTGTTTATTGTTCCTGAATGTTTGAGAAAATTACAGAAATCTAAGAAAAACGACAATTACCGGAGTATATAAGGCGACTTAGGGGGTACTTTGCGCATAGTAAGCATTTATTTTGATTTTATAAAATATGAGAATACCTTGATTTCCGTCATTAAGCGAGAGCTTGTTACGCCTTTTTTGCGTACGATGTACTTTTGTGCTCACGTGATTCCCCGCAGTGTATTATTTCAGGCCATACATTTCCGATGGTATTCAAAAAAAGTCTTTAAACCATGCCAAATGTGTGGTACCTATTTTTATTCCATATCCAATAAATTCATCCAATGGGCATGTTTCATAAGTACCACGTGACCGTCCAATATATTCCGGTATTGATTCCAAAAAGTCTGTATTTTTTTCCATATTGGACAGTTGAGTACAAGTGCACTAAGCAAATGTTTTTTTTTAACGATAAAATCCGTTACCGAGAAAAAGTATCCGAATGTAAAATGATCGATTCACACAGGCGCTTATCGTGCTGCAAAAAACGATTATATAGAGGATATTTGTTGGATTCGGTGGAATATCGATTTAATTCACGAGTTATCATAGAAAATATATGTCTTCTTTTTATTTTATGCTTTTTTAACCGTTTATTTACATTGTAAACTAGTTTAACTGGAGAATTCCGCTGGAATAATGACGTAAGTCCTTCAACAAAAATGACGTCATTTCACCGTTTAACAGTGAAAAATATCGATAATTTTCACTGTTTTTTTCCCTGTTTGAAACAGTGATATATGAGTTTTATTTCACTGAAATTTCTCTATAAACCATGGGAAAGCATTAAAGAAACATGCATATTGTAGCATTAAAATCAAACAAAGAGCTTAAGAAGGGGATATAGAATAAAAAGCTTATAAGACGTTTAAACTGTACAATACGTGATATATTTGGACTCGCACACAGTTTGAAGTCATATTTGGCTCGTCCAATATGACTTCAAACTGTGTGCTCGTCCAAATATCTCACCGTATTGTACAGTGAAACGTCTAATAACCTATAAATATAACCACATCAGCTGTCGGCATTCGTTACAAGCGACCGTCCAATATTCAAACGTATTGGAAGAGCATGCGTCCAATATTCTTACGTATTGGAAGAGCATGAGTCCAATATTCTAACGTATTGGAAGAGCATGCGTCCAATATTCTAACGTATTGGAAGAACAATCGTCCAATATTTCCACAGTGGACGGACCGAGTTCATGTGGCAATTTCCTAATAGCTCGAAAACGTTGTAAAATTATAAGTGACACATATAAATACGCTGCAAGTATGTTTCATTAATATTCTCTAAGGTCTTATTTCTAGTGGAACACGATGTTTACAGCCAACGTCACAAAACGTGAACAGCTTTATGGCGCGAACGGTCGCGCTCTTTCGCGGACTTGGTGTTGTAATTAATATTGAAATTATATAATGCACATAAATACAGGAATGCAATGGGCATATAATATTAAGATTACTTAAGAGCGTTGTGTAGAATACTGTGATATATTTGCACTCGTACACATTTGGCATACTCACATTGGACTCGCCTTACTGCTCGTCCATTATGGTGTGTCAGCTCTCCGAATGTATTACCTTATTGTTAATAATGCTGTTAAATAATCTAACATCCTTAAGTTATACATATATTCCACATACCAATAAGTCGTTTTTTTTTTAAATTGATAATGTGACTATTTTACTTTTTTTGGGCGCAACCTCGGAGTTTTCTTTTTCATTTTTTTGCACTAAAACGTTCGTTTGGTAATATTGCAATTTCATACCAATTGCCAGTAACGCTTGCTGCAAACGAATGAACTGAATATGAACACGCCTTGTCCATTAGATAAAATGATAAACAAATATACAAACACTGAAATCTCCGTATATGTGTATATGAAACCAAAAATCCAAGAAAGACCTGTCAACGTGGAGAGCTTCGCAAATATTTGTAAGTAATTGCGTTTTGATTCGGCTGAACTCTGAACAGTGGGGTTTCTTTTAATCTTGAAAAACACTACGCGAAACATGGCAAGGTTCGCTAGAATTATAAGAAAAACAGGTAAAGCAAACGTATACCCCACCATTACCCGCATAGAAATGTAGCAATGACCGTCTCCATATCCCACATCGGCATTGTCTGTATTGACAACGGTCACGATAATGTTGATTGCTACAAATAGCAACGATCCAAAAATGGCGTATACAGTGTATACGCATGTTTTTAAAACATAGCTCTGTCTGAATGACATAACTTTTATGTTGGTGAACGTGCGGATCATGTGCCAACAACATACGTTCATCCAGAATATTACGAGAAGCCAGAAGAAATGCACTAGCGCCCCGATGAGCTCACATGCCCAAGATGGAACATTGGCGTAATGTTCTTTGCCAAACTGGAATAAAACCTGTGCGATTATCAGACTGATCGCTAGTCCCATGTTGTTAATTCCAGGCTGTGTGCGTAGTTCCATGAACAATACATATGTTACCAAGGTAATGAGCAGACACGTGACAGAGATGACCATGCATACAAGATTCATTATGCCTGTCGCAGTCATTGGTTTGCTATATTTTTGTCCATCCTTACTACCATTGTAAGATGCTTTATACATGTCCCAACACACTTCAAACCTTTCAATATGTGTAAGCCTGTGTTTTCCGTAATTAATATATTTACGATCAATCACTGCTCCGTTTTTCAGCCTAAATGCGTTATTTTCAATGCGAATCAATTCAGTTCAATTCAAAACTACAAGTGGGCACTTAAATCTCGCGGTGAGGACAGTACTGGTGGTGTAGTCAGCATGTTTTAATGGGCAATTAAATGAGGTAACAGCTTTACTCAAGAGGTTGCCAGAAACTAGATCGAACATCTGAACTTCAAAATCATTTGTATCATCTAAACTTTGGAAATCAACGAATTCGAAATCAAATGACACATTAACACGAGATGAATTCGATGCTAGAACCATGCTTGTTTCATCATATTCAAGGGCCTTGTCCAATGAGGTAACGCTGTATTGATGTATTGATGGTTTCTATTCTTTAAATATATTTCAATCCTCAAAAGAAAATATTCAATTGATGCTAACGTTTCCGCTTTGGTGGAATTTCGTTCATTGCTTGTTATAGTTGATACTGAACCAGGCATATGATTTTGATTAGGAGAAGTGTTGGGTAGAGACGCAGTCATTGTTGTTAGTAGTGTGGATACATCAGGTGAAAAGGGCAAAACATCACGCGGAATTGTGGGTACGTCAGGGTGGAATATGGGTACAGCAGGTGGTAACGTAAATACATGATGTGGAAATGTAAGCACAATATGTGGAAATGTGTGTATATCAGTTGTAAATGTTGGTAAATCAGGTGGAAGTGTGGTAGCATCAGGTGGAAATGTGGTTATATCAGGTGGAGATATAGCCACATCAGGTGGAAATGTGGGTACATCAGGTGGAAACATTGGTACATCTGGTGGAGATGTCGGTATATTCAGTGGAAATGTAGCTATACCAGTTTGGATTGTTGATATATAAGGTTGGAATGTATGTGCTGTAGATGCAACAGATTGCACGGTATTGCTTTCGTTTGAATTGTAAAATATCGCAAAACTGTATACAGCTTCATACAGTTCCCAAATCTGTAACATTTCTGTAATCTTGTTTTCAAGCAAAACCACAAATTCTTCAATACGACCGTCATTCAATGGTGTTTGGGGTGTCAATTTTAGATACAATGTGTATGACACCCCACCAAGCGTGTCCACCGCGTTCACGCATTCGCTGCCATTGAATCGCTTTGGGAAGAGACAAAATATGCTTCGGCAGATTTCCTGAAATAAAAGTATAGAAGAAAATATGAGCTTAATGCCCGCTTTGTCTTATGGAATTTTTAAACTCGTTTTATCACAAATAAATGTTAACATGGAAATTGTCAAACAAAATAATGTTTGTTTTAGACCATATATATATACGGTATTTAATCAAGTAAACAACGAATTTTATGTCGCCGAAAGTAGCACAATGCACGTGTAATCATAAATTTGATCAGTAAGCAAGCTTGTAAATTGATATAAATTCCTTTCCATTTGGGAAACAGTTTTACTCTTACTTCACGTGAAACCTGAGTAACTAGATTTATATTTCAAGAGATGAAAGACGACGAATCGATTCAAAATACTGTAACCGTTGTTTATTCGTTTACACATATAGATCTAATATAACATGTATTACACTACTGAAAAGACTTTATACCAACAAATAATTGAATGTATATGTAGATTTAATGGTTTAATATAATCAATTACCAATTACCTTTAATGGTTTATTGTAATTTATTACCTCATGTTTGTCGTAAACCTGTTCAGAGGCGCAGCCGGTTGGTTTGGAAACAGACGGTTTGCTTTCATCTGGTGTGAACGCCAACAACAAAGAAAACTCGGGAAAAATATGTTGCATACTACCAAGAGGACAATCTTGAAAATTCGCATGGGAAATTGCGTTGCACAGAGAACAAAAAACATTCTTAAATCTCAAGTCGAAAATAGAAATGTAAGCTCCGCATGCCTTTTCTAACCAGGGATCATATCTAGTCATGTCACCAGTGAAATTGCATTTGTCGATTTGTGGAACACGGCATTCCGATGTGTGCACTATGTAGACTGGTTTCGGTTTGAATATAACGTTGCATATATTCGTCTGCAAGATGGCATTTATATCAAGGCCCTGGTTATATGATTCCAACATGGCAGTCGCTTCGTACGCGTGTGTGCACTGTAAACTGGAAGCCCAGTACACTAAATAACCACCTGTGGTTGGAAAGGATCCATCCGGCTCAGTCGCAAAATTACATTGCGCACAATATTTGTTTGCGTACAGGATATTAGTTATAGTGTCAAGGACAGGAACATGTATTTCCAACGTGTTTTCCGTCCTGATTTCACACAAGGAAATTACGTCCGAGCTCGATCTATTTTTCGCATAGTCCGGATGGCACTTTGTGCGCATGTAGAAGTTGCCCCATCTTGCATCACTGCCTCCTTTTCGCATCTGGGCCGCCTCACATGATAAATAGTTTGTATCTGTGGATGATACAATTGAAAATCTTTTTCTTTGTTTGCTGAATTGTCACAAACATTTAAACATTTAGGACCTAAAATTCAAGTCACAATAATAACGATTGATAATTTTGATGCTTAACATAGTCTATTTTTTTTCCCTTGCGCAATATTTGTATCACGCTGTTACATAGTAATGGTAGATATATACAACAAAACTGTAATAAATTGCACTAAACAACTTTTAAAATTGGTCACTAGATGAAGTTATAAATAAAATGCATAAAGCAAATACAAATAAACTAACAACCCATTTTAACCATAGCAACATTTTAAACTCAATGTTTCAGGTAAACATATTATACGTCGCGCGAGTTCTATCGCTGTATTTAGACCCTTAAATTAAAAATCAAACAATAAATTAAATTAGTTCTGATATATCTAAAAGATTAATCCATCAGCTGCAATTGCAGTCTGATATCGATTTTTTATAAAAACTGACTCGGAAATTTATATTGTCTCACACTTCGCACTGAAATTTAACTGGTTTCGAGCATATTGTCATTGTGTCCATCGTTATCACTTTAGACGATACGGTTTTGGCAAATTCTTGATGGAACTTGGTCAGACTGTTCATCTCGGCAATATCCAGACCAAGTATAAATCTGGGTCTAGTGGGATCATCAAGGAGGTGACCATTCTAGACTCTTTATTTCTAAATTTGTGTTCAAACTTATTCTTATTCATATTTAGGCTAAGTTTGACTCTGGTTCAAGTGAGGTCAAAAAGGTTAAATTTTTAACAAAACGTGTTACCACTTTAGAGGCACATTTACAACTTAATATTGATGAATTTTGGTCAGATGTTAATCTTGACAATATCTAGGTTAAGTTCAAATCTCGGTCGATTGAGGTGAAAAAATAATATAAGTCATCGGTTCAGATTAAATAAACAAATTTAAACAACAATAAAATGCTTTCATTTCGAGCAGCTTGTGGACGCACTGTCGGGTACCTAATTCAAATTTTTAAACGTATTTAATGAAGAACGGATGTTCCTAATGCAAATTAAAATCACTAGAGCTGTTTGCAATGTGCGCAAAAAAATCGGAACGGGAATACAAAGAAGACCCAACCGTCATAGATCAGTGATTCTTAAAATCTTAACTAAAAATATTTAAACAAATCGATAAGAAAAATATATACTTAACAAATATCATGTAATTTTATTCCTTCAGCTTTTAGAAAATAAAAAATATAATTGACCAATTAGATACATATAATAACCAAATGTTCAAGAAAATGAATAATGTACTAACATTGAGGCAGTAAACAGTTAATTAATTTACTTTCACATGTAGGTTAAAACATTTACATTAAAATATAAGAAAAAGAGAGGAAACTGCGACATGGAATTATCTATTATCAAATAGTTAAATAGCATGTGATGTATTGCTTTATAAACCTATCCAAACGAACGATTTTTCTTTAACTAAAAAAAAATCAAAAGCTGTTCTTTCCCACAACTAATGCAACCTATTCAAACTCTTCTCATTGTTTTTGTTTTCGTTTTGTTTATATGCACTAAAAGGGACCTCTGTTGTCATTCTTTTTTGTCGCCTTTCCAGAATGTGAGTGATTGCTTTTTTGTGGAATTTTGCTTATGATGGAAGGCAATTAGGACTGCAATGCTCGACATTACTGGAGTTTAAGATATTTTTTACCGTCATATTATGAAAAAAAAATAAAAAAAATGAGTTAAATCGATCGCGATCAAATAATTTATTTGTTTTAAATTCAACGTGTATGCTCAAAACCATTGAAATATCTAATGAGAGGTTAATGTGAATTTATTGATAATTTATAACATCCATTGTATATTCTTAGAAATGACAACATAATTAAATACTCCTAACCCTCACCCTGTCCATATTATGATTTTTTTTAATAGTGCCTGATTAACAATTAAATAATTTTGTTAAGTGTAAACCCTAAATGAACAAAAGCATTTAGTATTTACCGGCAAAATTAACGTGGTCTAAAATATTCGGGCAACATGTCCCCATCATGAAACAGGTAGCGACGTCACAAGAACAGTCTTGGCAGCATCCCTTGTGTTGAATTCTCGGCAACGATAACTGCAAGTCGTTAACTAATGTCTGAACAAGCTCACTGTTTGTTTCGTTAATAAATTTTCCGCATGATCTATAGTTGTCGCACATTTCTGATTGCAAAAAATCCATTATGGCCATCTCGGTCACGTTGAACGCACCTGGTGATGACGTTACGAGATTTAAGCAGACGTTCAACAAGGTTAGATAAATAATTAGTTTACTCATTTTGTTGTACTTCCTTTGTACAGGTATACCGGATTTTATCACGAGCAACATTCAGCACTATGTTCGTGTTTCTCTTCACGAATAAAAACGAATGTCTCTCACAAGAATCTAACGTTAAACACCACCTTAACTTGTAAATTCAACATCATTTCCGAAAACGAGCCCCTTCTTAAAAATACACCAGCGTTATACATTGATAGTGTTGCACTATTCACTCCAACATTAAATATGATCAAAAACGGATGTCATAAGCACATTTGTTAACTCCACACAAAATATGTGAAAGCATGCGTAACTTCTGTTGACAATTTATTTTGCATTAATCATTTCAACCCACGGTCGAGATGGGATTCATTTTAAGATGAACAAATTGATAACGTAAATCATGATAACAATGTCATTTATACTATTATGTCATCAATCAGACAAACATAATAACTTTCTTATACCACTCACGGGAGCTATGATTAGTATATATGTCTTCAACATTAACAAGACAACACGCAACACTTGAACAAACCACAAGTGTGACTCAAAAGGGGACACACTGAACGCAACGCGTTAGGCGCAAACAAGTTGCATCTTATAACATTATTATAATACAACCTTAATCTTTTTCTGTTCTTAATGAGATGGATTTAATAACCTCTGATTTTAATGACTTTTAACACAAAGGGAGTTTACATGGATTAAATTAGAAAAACGAAATAAAGAATATTTACCAAAACATCTGTTTCGTTCAAAAGAACTAGTCTTAAATAAATCGTGTCAATCAAATATAGATGCTGCATTTTTAGACTTACATCTAACCATAAATAATAATATGATAAAAACAAGTTTATACGACAAACGGGACGACTTTAACTTTGAAATTGTGAATTTTCCTTTCCTAGATGGTAACATCCCTAAAGGTCCTTCCTATGGTATTTACATTTCGCAGTTGGTACGATACGCTAGAGCATGTTCTTGTGTTAAAGATTTTAATGATCGTAATCGTTTATTAACTAAGAAATTGTTAAAACAAGGTTTTTTGTATCATAACCTTTGGCGTAAATTCGCTAAATTTCACTCTAAATATAGTGATTTAATTTCAAAATATAATGTTCCTTTAAAATGGCATTTAACTAATGGAATTTCACAACCATCATTTTATGGAGATGTTTTGAAGCGTGTTCGCAAATGTAAATATCTTAAAGCAAATGCTAGTAATACACTTTTTAATTTAATTAGCTCCTTTTTATCAAAGGGATATGATACTGATGTACTAAAAAACACATGCTTGTTAGTTTTTGATTCACTATATCTTTTTTCTCTTAAAATTTGGGATAATTAATGTAATGACAATTTTATATGTTTGCTTCTATATTGTTTGATAAGCATAGCTGGTTTTATTAGTAAGTCTAGTATACAGTACAGTCACTTTAAAAATATTTAATTTCGTTGATAATTCGATTATTTAGTACAGTCCCTTTAATAATGCTTAATTTTGTTACTGGTGACGTCATCGTGTCTTTCCTCCTAAATACGTCATCGATACGAACAACCGACACTGTTTTAGCTACATGATAGGTACATGTACTCCAGTTTATATCGGTCAACTTTATTCATAATTATTTTTTCTCTGATGGTAGTTTCTTGATCAATTTATTTTTAAGCTTCGTTTTATTTATTTTGAATTAGTCACATAAACAATCAAGTAGGTAATTTGGATCTTTTACACCCAATATTGCTGCTTCTTCCTGTAGGTGCGCGATGATGATCTGAAATATTAACTATATGATGCTATATTCTGAAATCTTTTTTGTATAAAGAAGGGATGTAGTTGATGCGTGTTAGTAATTTCATTTCATCGTGCCTCAAAAAGTTGTAACTCTGTTGCTCTGGTCTCCTTTCAACCATTGAGTAATAAAATAGTAATTAAATTGAATGCGTTTTAATTCCCTTTTATTACTGTTTAATTTGAGTTGCAATGCTATGAGGTTAAATTTTATTTACACTTATATGTATCATGAATATTGCTGGGCCAAGTGTGAGGTTGAGCGCTCATTAACTGGTTTAAACCCCCAATGCTTAGCATTGACCGTTCCAAGGCGGTGACCCCAGCTTTATTCTACTATGTGTATATGTTGTTTCGTTTTGTGCCGTACTGTACCGTTTTGGCAATTGGTTCCTTGCCATAAATAAAGGACCACAGAGGTGTGTATGATAAAACTGCAATACTGCTGCAGCTTCTGGAGTTTCACTTCTTCATATTGATATTGTCAGGTGACGTTCCATTCTTTCGGTTTGAAATTTACAAGCACACTATATACGAGGGAGAAACATCTCGTTGCAAACGTATGATGCAAAATCCTTCACGTAATTACTATCGTGTCCTCGAATCCTGTCATCGAATCGTGTTTTCGTGTTCTCGCAAGTGTTAAGCTGAGTGCTGGACATGCAAAAACACGCATCGTATTCTCTTATACATGCGTACAGCAATGTACATTTTCCATCAAACGCTTTGGAACACACACACACTATTAGATACATTTCTTTTAAAGAACATAGTGTTCCGCATAAGTCAACGTATGTTTAAAATTATTTGAAATATATTCTGTGGATTCAAATCGTGCGTGGTACGTAAAACACGTTTTTCTAGTAATGACCTATGAATCAGATGCAACATATACAGCATAGCTGTAAATAAGTTAATAATAATATTACACGACCATGTCATGTATACAATTATTTTCGTAGATATAAGTTAATACAAAATAACTCGTAGAAAGTAATTTCAACCCAACAAACGTATTTTAAAGTAGAAACCATAATGATATTTAATGATTGCATAATATAGTTCACCCAAATTAATTGTTTGAGATGATGAAACCGGGAGAAGAGAGTGCAAACTAAATCCCGCATTGTATTCTCGCAATCTGGCATCGAGGCTTGAAGGCTGCTACAGCACAATCTGAGATTGCAAGAAAACGATGCGAAATCGTGGTAAAACAGGCACGGATATACAGGATAGGGGGCACAGAGGGCCTCTCTGCCCCAGATGGTTTCAAACTTTATTATATTGTATATGTGGTCCCCTAATATTGGAATAAGTATTGCTATTCCATGGCCAATATATAAAGGCACCGTTTAAGAGGAAAGGGGTCACATAGGCTTTGAGCTGAAATCAAATCGCTAGGGTGTGTTAAAATTTCACAACCATAAGCCAGGCCTCCTATTGCGCTTGACTATCTGGGCACTATACATGTTCGCAGTTGACTAGTGGATCCTCAGCGTTCACTTATTAACGCTTCGCGCACACCGTTGCACTTAAATTTGATACTATAACATTATGCATGGCATGCATATAAACTTCTTTAACAAGCCCTGCAAGATTATCTAGAGATTCACGAACGATGTACATAAAATACATGTTGATATTTGATGTTGGTTGTTTGATTAATCGATTGATTGAACGAGCGGCTAAGTTTACCATTTATAAGTAGCACAGTTATTTAACCATGACACACCCTAACCGACATGTTCCCCTCTATGACAGTTTGTTGTGGATCTGGCTTTGTAATACGAAGAAAGAATGCGTGATTTTTTCTAAATTATCGCATAGTCTTTTCGCATCAGCAACAACACGCTGCAAGGACACGAGATTTAATCGAGAGATCGCGATATCGATTTCGTAATATCACTAAATAAAACACCGAAATTCGAAAAAAACAAACACAAAGAAAATACAGCTTAATAACTTTATCTTTCAAGCCACACTCGATAACGATAGATTTATTAAAGTGACGTTTTAAGGTGGCATTGATATCAGTTTAGATTTGTCTTAAAGATTATTTATTGAAGATTGACAGGTAAGTCATTGATGATAAATGTAATATATATTGGTCCATAAGTTTCAGTACAATATGATTTCAGAATTCCACTGAGTTCTAGGCGCCGACGGTTTAGTAAGTTATTAATCAATAAGCACGATATTCTGAACCTGCTAAAACATATACTCTTCTATACAGAAGATTTGTTGCAAAAATATCATATGTACTTCAATAAGTTAATACGAAATACAATAGGAAACTTGCTTTAAATTATGTATATTATGTTATTTTGCCACTAGATATTGGTTAAAATTATTTGATTAATTCAGACATTAAAAAAACATAGTTGTGCACTTCCTGTTTTTGAATTATCATGTACACAATTAAAATCAGTTGGTTTAAGTATCCACAAAAATGTATTGCAATATGTAACGTCAAAAGTAACATTTAAGAGGGTGCGTTTTTGAGAAGTTCATACAGTGCAGTAGTGGCTACATGTCAGTGGGTGCACAAAATGTGAGTGCAATTGTAAAAGTTGATAAACATGCAATGGTTCCTAATAAAACTAGAATTGGTACCTTACAACGTCTTTTGCATGTATGAACATGGACTCATCGTTAAAGAAGTGTCAAGTTGATAGTTGAAACAAAACTAGCAACGCTGACAAAATGACTGACTCAGATGAGCGCTAAGGGCTACCTAGCCCTCTTGTTATATGTACCTAGTTGTCTAGTTGTATTATTTGTCAACATAGTGCATTCATTGCTAACGCGATTTTTGGATGAATTTAAAATAAATACATTTTTTAATAATGATATGTCACCTTTCTTTACACATATTCGATTTAGATTATTTTATTCCGAGGACTAGGAAATAACCCATTGTTAGGGCCTTTAGATTGTAATGTAATGCTTACTTATGAGCATAAACTGTTTGCAAATATTACTTCAAAAGTTGGTTGGCGTTTTTGTAGCAATCAATTCAATATATGATCATATTTTATGACACATTCTTAATTTTCAGTGCAAAAATGTCTGGAAATAATCTGCTTAAGGAAAATGAAAAAAATTGAGTCCCAAGAGTAATCGTTCAATTACATTATTTTTTTGCGCGAAGTGATGGTTGATCAAATAGTTATGGATAACAGAGTCGCCAGTTGTAAGCCAGGGCCTTTGGGAATCGCAATCTAGAAAACCTCCTTAGGGCAGAACGTGTCTATGTCGATTATCTATTAATGTATGCAGTTATGTGTCAAACACATTCAATATAATACATGTCTATGAGCAGAATTGTCCCGTATGGTAATATAAGCATCCAAATTAATCACACACATATAAATCCATATAATTGTATGCATTTTAACAAATATAGATGTCACTTTTAATGTAATTATTGAAACACAAATATTTTATATAAACGTGATACATTAGATGACTATGTCGCCTTTTGATAAATCCTATTGCGAGCTTATTAATGTTAAGGTAAGTTATAGTTTTTAAAGATGTATCTATACATATGTTTACCCTTTCATGCATTGGGTTGCACAACTAACAAATATTGGTGGAAATTATAACTAGCAGACAGGGACATATGATAATGTTTATTCACAGCGCCTGAAACTGAGTTAGCCACGGCTAAAAACAGACGGCTTTATTTGATAGTAGCCAACATCAATTAAAGGCAGATATCGATGTTTTTGCTTAAATGGAACTATATGTCAGATGCAAACGTTCTTAAACAAAAGCCAACTTCAACACAGATTTTAATACTAAGCTTTAACAAAAGAGAAACATGGCATACACATTAAAAAGAGTTAACTGTTTTTAACATATTTTAAAACCATAGTTTGCATTCCGATTTATATCCGCATCGATAGCGCGGTTGGTTAAAACTCGGTCCAATGTTACCACTTGTAATTCTTTGGATTTATTCAGGTCATTTTATGTCAAACAGCATTATTTTGTGCCTGATTATAGCTTTGTTAAATATCTTGGTGTGTATTATAGTATAATTTATTTATTTCACGCACATGTCTTTGTCGGGAGAATTTCTATCATATAAGAAATTAGGTTTATTGTAAAAGGAACCAATTGTTCGACTTAAACTGTTTCAAGCACTAACTACATCGTATTGTATCGTATGAAATGAAGTAAGTGTGACGTAATAACTTTACATTGATTACAGGATTTTCAAGTTTGCGTTTCGACTTTGATTTATAAACATAGCAAACATTCTCAAATCAACAGTAACGTAATACAATCTACATAATACGGTTTAAACTTTAATTAAGAAAGTCAACATGGTTGCATCAGTTGATATATTCATATCAATAACATATTTTGTAAATTACAAAGTGTCTGTATATTTTAACTACCGGGTAATACATAAGTATCCACATTTTTATCTTCCTAAGCGACAATATTTGTTTTGGTTACAAAATCGTGAGACAAACGAATGGTGTGTTTTGTATATAAAACAGGGTGAAATGTATACAAGTTATAGTTCGGCTAGATTCAAAGAGCAATTCGTGGAATTAATGTCTTATAGACGGGCCCCGTAAAGTTCGCGCTTGTGCGTGAATTATTTTGACTAGAATACTTAATGGAAAACGCTCGTATGTTTAATAATTTGACAATAATATTTCTTTACATTGAAAGTTACCGTGTATATTCTGTTGATAAGAACGTTTTGTGGACTTGGAAAATGTCATGTTATATTTAAGACTAATTTTCGCGTCATTATTCCACCAAACTACGCATCATAAGTTTAAAACTTGAATTAAATAAAGAACAGTATTATAACTGTATATTTCTGTTTTTGTATGACAGGAACAAACCTGGATATGCGGCACATAAATGCAGTTTACAATGCATGATCATAAAGAGTTGTTATACACGCATCACATGAAAAATACCTAAACGAATCTAATCCAGATGGAAGACATTTCTTTTCAGTACTGAAGGAGTTTGGCTTTCTGCATAATGCATTTGCATACCATGCACCAATGACATATAGAAAGGGCAGTCTAGATTTAATAAAAATAAAATTTCAATCTGAAATTCATAATCTATAAAAGCGGTAACTTGACAGATAAAGTAATGGACACTTGTTTGAAATAAAACATAAGACGCCGACATGAAATCGGTTAAAATCATATACTTTCTAATTGTTGGACGTATATAACGCTAGCTGGTGATACCTGTTGTAGAAGGCATGTGGCGAACTAACATAAGAGATATATATGTATATATACATGTTCTTGACTATTTCTGACAAGTGCGATAGTTTGCAGTGAAATAAACTAAATTTAGTTTCATTAGAAATGACGCCCGTTTAAAATTCATCGATGGACCGGTTTTGCAGATCGGCGTGTTATCCTTTGCAAATCGGATACATATAATTCAGATCTGTATGGATTAAACAATACCACAATTATACGCCGAATAAGTGTTTTGATGGTTATTATTTGAACTAATTTTATATGAGTGAATATGCATTAACATACGCTATTTGGATTAAACTATAAATTCCAAGAGGAAATGTATGCGTAATATAACAGTTTATACACAAATGAACAAAAGTTTAGAACAGAGAAGAACAATCTTCATCAACCATAGGTATCGGTGAAACAACAAGCATCAAGTGTGCCGAAAAATCAATTTTCATTAAAAAAAGCAAATAACAGTAATTACACACTCCCAAATTTCGTCAAAATTTCGTTGATTTGTCGAAACTAAAACCCGATCTGCAAACATTCACCAGGTTCCTTTCCTACGAGTGTATGGCTCATTTTTTATGTAGAATGGGCTTCGATACATGAATAAGCAGCTGAGGCAAGACAGTTTACACTTCATTATTATGAGTATTAGTATAAAATTATACCAATTATAAAAATAATAATACCATAAAAATAATAATAATAATAATAATATAATTATTATAAGCATTCGTTAAATATAAATTAAACAAAAATCCATCAAAAAATTCCCTTTTTTCAGAGGAAAACATTTCTCATATTACACAATGGGACAAGTTCTTCATTTTATCTTGAGGGAATTGTTTCATACATTTTTCGAAATTTGAAAAATCTTGCATATCAGAAAATGAGAAATCTTCTCATGGATTTGTTAAAATATTGTTCAAACATGCTTAAACGCATCTATATAATAAAGCTTGACAAAAATAGTGTTTCTGGAAATTATATGAATAAATGTCTTGAAATTAGAAAAAACAATCCAATGGAATTGTTTTTACCGCTTAAAACTGGACTTTTTGTTTGACACACAATATATGAATGTTTGTGCATACAACGATTATATAATCCTTAAATTAAGTTTGGATGCTTCAATACACTATGAATACGGTTTAATGTTGTTTTCAAAATTCCCATGTGTCTTTTTCCCATTTGAAAATAATTGGTGGAATCACAAAAACTAAATCACATAGGCAAAGTATATGTATCCAAATTTGAACTAAACAATTATTTAAAAAAGTCACATGTTTGTTTAACAAGTAGCAATCAATCATCATAAAAAGCATTTTATTGCATCCTTTATCTTAAATAAGCATATCTTAAAAACAAGGTTCTTTGAGTTCGCATTAAGACGGTTTTTTAATATTTTTTATCGGAGGCCGATGAATATGAGAGACGTAGACATTATGGCGAGTACATGAGCTGTGTCAAAGTAAAGCTACAACGACGTAAGATCGCCCAAAGCATGACAAAGATGCAAAAGCAACACGAAGAACGTCAGAGGGATACAGTACACACGTGTTAGAGTCGATCCCTTATCCTGGTAGGAGGATAGCGTTTTAGTCACGAGTTGCGATTGTTCTCCCAGCCATAATTTCTTCTTTCTGTTCGCTTCTGACAAGATTCCATTTTTACACGCCATTTGGATGTAACGGAGGTACTACTGTCGTTGTCGACAAGGACAGGTAAGAATATTACAGAATTCCCGCCGAAAGTTGACGTTCCAAAGCGCGTAAATGAACGGATTCACGGTGGAGTTGATATACAACAGCCAGGAGACTGAAAGGAAGATAACCACATGCAATATTACACATAAAAACAAATTTTGTTTAAATGACCATATAATAAATACATCATCACTATTATATAGTTACATATAACTTTAGCACATGATCAAAACAATTTGTTCAGGTATTATAGTATTTTAAGAAAATATCTCACTCTGACTGTATTGACATTTCGAAAAAAGTATATTATTATTGCAATGTGTACACATGGCACATAATAAGACGCGCGAAATATATTGTAAATGAATTCGAAATGCTTCCTGTCCGGAAAGATAACTATTTCGTTTCAATATTAATATTTGTATGATCCGAATATGATGGAAATTTAAAATAATAGATTCAAAATTTGTATTAATCAATTCATATATGACGTATTTGTTTGTAAAGCAACTAATTGTTTAGACTTATTGTGTTGTCATGTTGACTGAATGTAAGTAAGTCCATATAATAAGTCAATTATGCATGCAGTTATTTAACTTGCCGAAATCATGCATGTTCTACGAACACAGACTTCCGTTAACACGCCTCATTGGCATATACTACAAACTTTGTAAAAAGCATGCCATTTTTAGGTTTGACTACTTAGTCCATGTTGCGTAGATTATTGCATGTTTGTGTTACTACGCGATCTTCGAACAGAAGTTTTACATTTTATATCATTGAGAAAGCCCAAAATATAACTTTATCAAATGATGTTTTAACATCTCTTTAAAACATCAACATGACCATATTTTTATTTTTTATTTTTGTTATTCTTCTCTTCTCAATATTCCTCCACTCAATCTTCCACTTCTCACGGGCCGGGCGCACGATAGCTTTTCCTCATCCATTTATTTCTTTCACTCGGGAATTACATAATGTACACTGACAAAGGTGTGTACAGGATGAGGATAGGTCTGTTCTACTTGTTACGATGAAAAGTAAAGGGCTTCAACAAATGAATATGTTCGAGTTAGTTTGCTGGCTGGCAATTCCTTTCTTAGAGGAGGCGATGTCCATCAAAATCCTGGACCCGACCACAGGTGTTTGGCGCGTGGCCAAGTCACTTTAACACTATCAATTTGTCATAAAACAACTATCGAGAGTAAAACTATCGAAAAAACCCAGCTACCGAACATAATCCGCATTAGTACAATAGACAAATACGAGTTTATCAACTTACAACACAGATTTGTCCTATTGTCTTTGTTCTTACATCGAAATCGTTGTAAATCGGGAATTTTTTATCGGCAATTTCGAGTCCAGTTCCATGTCGATCAGACACGATTGAAATAAACATTCAAACATAACGATTATAGGAGTGTTTGGTGTGAACAAAAAGACAAATCTGTGTTGTAAGTTGATAAACTCGTATTTGTTTATTGTACTAATGCGGATTATGTTCGGTAGCTGGGGTTTTTCGATAGTTTTACTCTTGTAAAAATCGGCACTGAGCATCGGTCAGACGATCGCCGACCTAGCATTTCAACGAGTAAGACAAGTGTTTTCTGCTAGTTTATGTTGGCAAGTAGCCGTTTGTGGTCATTTGTCGTCACGAGGCAACCTTTCCCAACAAAATGGTACATAGATTACGACAATCGACCGCCATTTAGGTAATTAATCGCTTAAAATGTTGATGGAGGTGATTTTCCTGTGTCAAGAGATACCTACCTTGTATAAATATATTATATCAGAAAAAAATGTATTCTTATTTTTGATAAAAAATGTTGTTTCATGACAAATTGATAGTGTTAAAGTGACTTGGCCACGCGCCCAACACCTGTGGACCCGACAACCCTCTTGATATGTCTTCCTCATCTGTGGGTACTTCTTTTTCATCTTCAATATCTGATGCATTTGCACATAATCTAAAAATTGTCCATTACAACGTTCAGAGCTTCCTCACCAAGAAAGATATTCTATATGCTGACCTTAATAATTTTGATATTATAATCTTTACTGAAACGTGGCTCAGTTCAACAGTTGACACTTCCGACTTACTTTTCCCTTCTTATCATACGCCGTTTAGACGGGATAGACGTAACGATCCCCTTGGAGGAATTCTAGTATACATAAAATCCTATCTCTTTGCCAATGCGCGATCTGTGTGGCAGAGTTTTGTATTATTTTCTTTTTCTCCATCACATTGAGAAAATTATTCTTTATTCATAAAATCAAACTGTTTCAACTGTTGTTTCACTTTATTTTTGTTCCTTAATTGTATCATCACAGTTGCATTATAACAATATTACTATTATCGCATAAACCTTTAATACATATAAAAAACACATTTTTATCAACAAATGATCGCAGTTTATATATAAGACAGTGCACCGTTGATACTGACGTTGACTAACAAAGAACGGTTTTTGAATTCATACAATTCTCGATATACACGAATTACGTATGAATTTCGTATTGGTCACCGTTAAAGTATTGGTCAACGTTAAAGAATTGGTCACCGTTAAAGTTAAACAGTCTTATCAATGTTTATATTTTATAATAATTTACAATATATGATCGCTATTCGCGACAACCTGGCCTACAAATAGACGATCTAGAATGTCTATGGGTTGAATTACTTACCAAGGGAAGGCGTCTTTTAATTGGATCTTTCTATACACCACTTCACTCTAGTCCTTATATACTAGAATGCATCAAAGATTCGATCTCACTAGCCATTGACACCGGTATTAACCTCGACATGATTAAGCCACGGTGCAGGATCAAAATAGACTCCCTTCTTTTACAGTACAATCTAACACAGATTATTAACGAATCTACTCATTTCACTGAAAACTCGAATTCACTTCTAGACCTTTTTATGTTAACATCGTCATTGACAGTGCTAAAAAATGGCGTTGGAGAACCTTTCCTTAACCAACAAGTTCGGTTTCATTGTCTAGTCTTCTGCGTCATAAACTTCAACGGAAAAGTTACGTCAAATTTTAAACGTAAAATATGGAAATACAAAGATGGAGACTACACTAAGCTTAGACAACTTGTGCTGAACTGTGATTGGAACAATTACTGCGATAATAATATTGACATATATACCTCAAATTTCCAAGGTCAACTTATATAGGTTTATGCGGAGCTACTATCCCATCGCAAATAGTTACAATAAGAACAGCTGATGCTCCATGGCTACATAATAATATTCGAAACGAAATCCGACGCCGCAAACAGCTTACAAAGCGGCCAAGTCTACCAGTTTAGACCGTCACTGGTACATTTATCGCCAACAACGTAATATTGTAAATTATCTTGTCAAATGGGCAAAACAAGTTTACTTTGATAATCTTGCTAAACTAATACAAAACACATCAATACTCCTCATCCGACTTCTGGAAAAAAAAATCACCAATAAAACACCTCACATAACGAGTTGCCTCCCTTAATTCACAATGGTACCATATATGAGTCACCCCTTGATAAATCGAATATCCTAAATGCCTTCTTCCAATCTCAATCTACTTTAACTATACCCAGTACGCATATGCACAGCTTACATTCCCAAAAGTCAGATTGTCCCGTCTTTCAAGATCTCATCATTTCCCGTCAAGATGTCTTAGATTCAATACAAGTTATGAAAACAGGAAAGGCATCAGGACCGGATCAAATAAATAGTCAAGTCTTAAAGCAAATTGCATCTGAGATTGCAGGTCCACTACTCAATATTTTTAATTGTTCCGTCAGAACTGGTAGGGCCCCACGGAGCTGGAAAAAAGCATTTGCATGTGCACTTGACAAAAAGTCTAATCCTCAGGATGTTGGGAATTATAGACCGATCTCCCTTTCAAGCGTTTTAAGTAAATGTCTGGAAAGAATTCTCCACACACATGATTTTAACCATTTAAGGAATACCGACTTTATAACCCCATTACAATCAGGTTTCATACCAAAAGATTCCACTGTCAACCAAGTAGTCTCGTGTATATCACTCCTTTTGTAAAGCCCTTGACGAAGTTTGAGAGGTGAGAGCCCTATTTTGTGACATTTCTAAGGCATTTGATAGAGTTTGGCATGAAGGACTTTTTCACAAGCTCCGACTAAGTGGTATCTTGGGCAATCTTCTATCTTGGCTAAACGACTACATACATGAGAGGAGCCATTGTGTTGTAATCTTCGGCTGCCAATCTGACCCATTACCCATAAATGCTGGTGTTCCTCAAGGGTCTATCTTAGGGCCCCTCCTCTTTCTTATATACATAAACGACCTTGTACGAAATATGCACTGTCCTATTCGCCTATTTGCGATATATATGATAACCCGACAACCCGATTGATGCGGCTAATCATCTTAACTCTGATCTTGCAAAAATACATTCCTGGGCTGATAAGTGGTTTGTTGCCATCAATCCATCCAAAACCGAATCCTTAGTAATATCTAGAAAGGTCAACCGCCCAATCAACCCCCCTCTTTTTCTCAACGACTGTCGAATCACTGAGGTCTCGTCTCATAAACATCTCGGCTTAAATTTTTCTGATTCATGCTCCTGGCATGACCATATTGAATCAATCAAGAAGAAAGCATGGCAGAGAATCAATTTAATGCGAACGTTTAAGTTTACGCAACATTTATCAGACCAATTCTCGAATATGCTGATGAAGTCTGGGAAAACATTACTTAACAAGATGAAATAGAACTTGAAAAGATTCAACAGGACGCAGCAAAAATAATTAGCGGGGGAACAAGTTTAGCATCCTTGCAGAGTCTTTATAATGAAACGGCGCTCGAACCATAAAACAAAAGGAAAACAAAACATAAACTAACCAATTTCTATAAAATGTATAATTTAATATCACCCCACAATTTGTGTACACTGATCCCCTCTAGCATTGGAGAAAGATCGGCTTATCAACTTCGTAATTCTAACAATATTCGCAGCATTTAATGTAAATCACAACTTTTTTTACGATCTTTCTACCATCAGCTATAAACTTATGGAACAATCTACCGGAATCTGTAAGAATAAATCCTTCTCTCTCAGCTTTCAAAGCAAATCTAAACAAAGATAAAACAATAATTCCCCAGCATTACTACGATGAAGAGCGGCAGTTCTACATGCACGTTTACTAATGCGTTGTAGCAGCCTAAATGAACATTTGTATGCGAAAAATATTGTACAATGTCCATATTGTCAATGTGGTGAGATTGAAGATACGTATTACTTTTTCTTCAATTGCCCCATTTATACTGAGAAAAGACTTATCCTCTTTGACAATCTGTCAAGTTTCCAACCCATAACTACTTCTTTGTGGTGTTAAAGACGGATCATACGCAGTGAATTAATAAATATTCAAACATGTTCAGTCTTTCATCCGAGAAAGTCGTAGATTCTAACCCTACTCCATCTCAGGAGCAAACCATATTCTGCTGATGATGCCCCGTCCCGCAACTACTTCTTTTCTTATCGCAACTTCACGTATTCTGAAACTCTACTCTTTCACGTCTTTCCCTTTCCTTCTTAACTTATTAGCTGTTTTGCTATCTGCACTACTCTGTTATACTATTCGTATGACAACGTATTGTTTTTCCATTTCTAAACGGTATTCAAACACCTATCACTGTATCATATTGTTCGTAATTTTGTCATTTTTATAAATTGTTGTTACACGTTTGGTTGTTTACACCATCACAGCAGCGATTCTAACTGACAGAAGAGAAACATAGCATAAGCCTCGAGCTTTTTTCTCAATTCTGTCAAATTGTATACTACAGCCTTTATGTTAAGCAATACTGCAAATTCTACCTGCCTTGTATATTGTTTGAAAATAGTATGTATGTTTTGTATTGTATTGCTTATTATGTACTTTCTATGAACTAAATAAATAGGGTTTAAACCAATTCATATACATATGTAAGCAAGCTTCTCACCAATAATCCAAGCGGTGCCATCAACACATGTAGAGCACAATTGATTCAACACGACGATAACGTAATATGGCAGCAACAGGGCAAAAAAGGCAATTATAATGGCGCTGAGAACCTTTGCAGTTTTACGGTCCTGTTTCTGTTCTCGGTGAAAATGGGACCGGTCCTTCCCCGCATTATTGAAGTGGTCACCCAAGATGGTTTTGTGACCTCGTGTGTCCATAATTAACGTAGTAACATCTGCAGAAATAGCAGGCATTAGAATGACTTCGTTTGCTTCTGATAAAATGTCCTTCTCAGACTGGTGCACTGGAGTGATTTCAACAACACATCCCTGTTTATTTACAGAATTCGATATGTCATCGTCCACATCAACAGCTCGCTTACAACATATTGAAATCGCACACATGTTCAAGCAGCTGTTGCAAACCTGTTTGTTGTCATTGGAATAATAACATTCATCTGCTACCAGGTTAGCTAAGTGTTTTGTTCGTAACAAAGTCTTGCGATAAATACACACATACATCACTATCATTGTCAGCATTGGTATATAAAATTCCAATAGTGATATTACTATAGGAATGCTAGGAATGCAATTAGAACGAACGAACTGAACAAAGCATTCTGTTGATGGAACTGTCCTTTGCCCTTCGATATATTGCCAAGAAATGATCCATGGCGCACCGAGTAAAAACGAAATAATCCATGTAATGGCTATCATAATGCAAACCTTTTTGGATGACCGCCGTGTCTTATATGCCATAGGTCTGAAGATGGCCAAGTATCTATCGTAACTAATGACGAGAAGGTGTGCCACCGATGCGTTGGATAAAGTGTACTCCAGACACAACCAAATATCACACAACACAGCTCCAAACGGCCAGTAACCAGTCAACACGTATACGCTGTACAGAGGTAAGCAGACAAGACCAATCGTCGTGTCAGTCACCGCCAAACTCACAATATAATAATTACTTAAAATGCGTAGGCGTCGATTGCGTTTAAATGCGATGATGACAAGAATATTGCCCACGACAGTAACAGCAGCCAAAATGGTCAATGCAAATGAAATCACTATTAATCCCGCCGAACTTAACATGTTGACGATGATTCGCCCTAGTCCAATTATATACCACTTAATCCAGCGAAGTAAGCAAGGTTATCTGACCAATTTTGAAAATAAATAAATGGTTACGCAAGTGAAGTTTTCTACACTCAGCGTTTAGATCTGACGAACGACTTACCATTTATTTTATTTCCGAAGATTCAGTCAATTTTCAATATGCGATGTCAATTATTTGCATTTCTCTCGTGTATTTGTTCTCGAACCAATTGACGAACGATATTTTTTTACATGAAGATAGACTCTTTAAAACGTCAGGTGATCAACTGAGGCCTGAGGAGGTCCGTCAGGGAATGGCTGGGTTATTGTTTATGACTGTCTAACATGTAACGTGTTGCTTTTGTGTCATTTTGTTCAGTAACAAATAATTGAGATAGATTAGTAACACGAACATTGGATAATTGGCAAATTCTGCGTATTCGCAATAATCATTTTAGGATTTCTAAAAAGTGTGAATAAAAGATTGAAAACGCTATCAAAATTATTATTTAATTAAATTGTTTATTTAATGTTTACAGTAGCAAATATAAAATGAAAATACGAAAGTTAAATCCAAACTAGTATTTCATTCATCTGTTAAGATTGTTAATTATTTAAATGTTGCTATTCAATAATAAACGAACAATAACGCTTATGTTACCACTATAAAGCCAATGACATTTACAGCATTTACAGAATGTTAAATCGAAGTTCACCTCTGAATTATTCAAATTCTCATAAATTAATTTTACATTTTTTTTCTAATCTATACGTGGTCATTGGTTTCATGATCAACATTCCAGCGTCTTGTTATATTAAAATAAATGCGACGTGTATTTCAAACGTAACTTCTAGTGGCTGCTACTTACCCGACCATTTAAATTATGACTATGGACGTCAAGTGTTTGAGCCGTCTTGATCCGAGCAGAACCAAGGCACACCTTATCATTTACAGACCTGAAGAGGTTAGGAAAATGTGTCATTGTCACAATATAGAAGGCAAACAATATCAATGTATTGACATATGCTTATTCAAATCTAAAACTTTTGATGATGTGCAATTGCATAGTAATTTCAAATAGCATTACTGATATATCTTTTGCATGTATAGTTCCAATGAAAGTGCTAACCCGAAGATAAATTCGGTAATTGATATTGATATTAAATTCATGTTCATTTTTACAGGATGGAAATGTGAACTTAGCCTCTGTGTAGAAGGCCATTTCTGAGCACATGCGTATCGCCACATATCTTATTGATTGAAGAGGTAAGGTCTTTACAAAAATAAACAGTAATATTTTGTATGTTTTCTTTATTTTATTGAGCATATGTAGGCATATGCGGTTCTATTAACTATACTGCTTTTTAATTTCATCTCTTTTAAATGATTTACTGAGAAGCAAATTGACGAGCCATTCACATTTAAAACAAATTAAAAATTTGAACAAACTTGGTCATAGTCAAGCTAGTAAGAAAATTATTTCTCCAATAATGTTTAATATTTTATCACTTAGCATATGATAAAACGCCTTAATGCGTTTACGCAACATATACATTGCCTGTATCTTTGATTTCCTTTGGGCTATGTTAAAGGTTAAACGTGACAAGTTCTCATTGTTTGTTGTTGTTTTTATTATCAATCAAATTCGGTATATTCATGAACAGTTATACCATGGCGCTTAAAGGAGCCTAATATCGAAATTATCTGGTTTTCCACTGCCTGATCGTTTCATTGTAAAATTAATTGATATAATGCAATTTTTGTTATGTCCATCATAAACAATTTGATTCTAGTTGTATCGACTTCATTCACACATAACAATATGCACATGCATTTCATCGAATTTGACACGTGCATATGTAGAAATATTAAGGGTAGCATAGACGTGTAGTTTAAAAGCCATTGTATAAGAAAAAGAAATCATGCAATTCATAATACCATAATATTGTTCCTGTGAACGTGACATTGCAAAAAGGTAAATTGAGTGCCTATAAATGTCTTTTCAATACTATTTGCGATAACACACTCAAAACAATCAAAACACACATTTACATATCGACTTGTTAAATAGGTTATTGATACGACAGGATATAGGGATTTGAACACAATCACTATTTGTCATATTAAAGCAAAAGTAACGCATGCTATATAAGTGGAAATAATAACAGGGTAGACGATGCATTCCACCAAAAATAGCATCTGTCGGAGAGTTATTTCCCTTCTGCTAACAATACGAAACGATACATAGATACTGAGTGAGTTCTTTTGCCAAACGTACTCTCGAGCAGTGAACCATCAGAGAACCGGATCGGAAATCATCTGCAATATCCTCCCATGCACGTGTTATATCTTGTGAGAATGTTTGATACATGAGTAATTAACTGCTTAACCGAATCAAGTTTCTCTACAAAGTACCATTATAACGATTTTGAGTACGAATTTGGGCTCCGGATCGGGAATCATTAACACTTTTCTCCCAATTTAGATGTGTTTATTGTTGGAATCACATTTTAACATTTTTGAGCTTTTTAACTCAGCTGTTCTAGGCTGTCTGATTCGATTTATAAGGTCGAGTACAAGAGCCAGTTTTGATTACGGAGACTTATTTATAATTAAAATCCGGCTGTCTAATTGTTACTTAAAAATAACTTTTGTCTAATTATTAGTTATTTCGTTAATACATACAGTTTAAATTTCTGGTGTGATGGAATCAAGCCTATATTACAAGCATTGGAACTACAAAGTTATGTTTGTACCGCAATCATGAACAAGAAGATGGGTATTGGTTTGATTTAGATATATATATATATACAATTCGTATTGTTAACATTAGAACACTTTTTAGTGATACTCCACCCATTTCCCGCGAACAAATCATACACATGCATGCCCGGCACCTCACACATCAAACTATTCAAACTTACGTCGACTTCAGCTAAGAATTTAATACAATTGTTATGCCCCCGAAGGGTGGCATATAGTTTTCGAACTGTCCGTCAGTCCGTCCGTCCGTCTGTCTGTCTGTCTGTCCGTCAGTCAGTCAGTCTGTCCGTCCATCCGAAAACTTTAACATCGTTCATAACTTTTGCAATATTGAAGATAGCAACTTGATATTTGGAGTGCATGAGTATCTCATGGAGCTGCGCATTTTGAGTGGTGAAAGGTCAAGGTCATCCTTCAAGATCACATGTCAAATATATGGCTTCAAAGCGGCGCAGAAGGGGGCATTGTGTTTCTGACAAACACATATCTTGTTCTTCCTTTTATCGGTGCAAGAATCGTCGCGAAAAGTAGGTCTAATTTATTTAAAGAAAGTCCGACGTCGTTTATACATAAATTATGCGTACGCTTCGAGACTTTTATTCTATGTAAGGCATCACACAATCAACTCGTGCGAAACCAATCAGTGGACCATCAAACTCGTGGCATATTCAATTTATTACATAACTCTTTATGGTAAAATCAAATAGAACATATCTTTGAAAACGACAATTGACATTTTCAATCACATCTAAAGACGTACATTTAAACATCGTATGACGTACACAATATAGAATATGTACTATGAGTAGCTAACATGTGTTTTCCTGAACGTCACGGATAGTTACCAGGCTTAAGATATAAAAGCAGTCCTCTTTTTAGGCCGTTAAATACGGAAACAGATACCAATCCTAGAAATACAAAATTTCTCTCTAGTAGAAGTTCGTACTTAATTGAAGAATTACCCCGTTATTTTGGTTAGAATATTTATAGGTATATAATATAAATAAATATTCTAAAAAATGAAACATTCACACGCAAATCTACTCCATGAACTGAACTTAATACGCAATTTAATAATCTTGATCGCATGCACAGATGAACACCACGTTGAATTTGTTTTGTGGAATTTGGAAGGAAGACAGGCATAAGCAAATAAAAATATGAAAACCTTGAAACACTTAACAGTGTCTGATCTAATTAAAACATCATAGTTATGGTATTTTACATTACGATAGCCCTTAATTAAACACTAGTTATAACAAAATATTTAGACTCACAGCGAATGGATCGAGATTAAACTAGACTTGATGAAATCTTTACACACAACATTCAATAAAATTTCGGAAGACATTTTCACTGAATGCATAACGTGTCTTTTGATCTTATTAAAATGATTTTGATTGAACACAAACATTTACCGGTATATTACGTTTCTGTCCAGAACCTCAATGATATTTCGATTTAGGAATATTCCGATTGGCAACACGTGATGGCGACAATTCTATATTGGTAAGGATACAATGTGTGATGCATTAAGCTCACAAATAGTTACAATAACAAGTCGTTTTGTGCATTACACAGCTTACCAATTTTGCCAGGCGTCGTCGTTCACACAGGTGGGGCACAAAGGCTGCAGCTCGGCGAGCACATAATATGGCACCCAGGTGCTTTGTTATTAAATCATCGTGTACGCATGTCATTTGCTTGAAAGATTTACTGACGTTTGTGTTTGTTTAATGCATCCATTATGATTTCGATTTAAATTGGAATGACGAGGCCTTAATAATTAATATAATAATAACAGAACTATTGTTTAATTTTGAGATTCAGGTTATAGCCGAGTATTTGTCCTGCTTGGGTTTTATACGATATACATTTCATGGATGTGATTAATCATTTATAGGATATCATCAATAACTCACTTGTAACACTCAGGGGGGGGGGGTATATTTATTATTAATATCTGCAAGCTTAACAGGACAATACGCAACACTTTAAACAAAATACGATTGTGACAACAATAATGTAGGGTCCCACCGAACACAAAGGGTTAACTGCAAAATGTACATATACTAACACTATTATTATAATGTAGCGTAAAAAAGAAAACAAGTCTTTGGCAATATATTTTCATTTACACATAATTGAAGACATATACATATGTATAATGCAATTTAACACAGGGTCATTGAGTAATATAATTTCAATTCTCGTTTGCTGTTTGTTTTCAGTAAGAAATACTTCTCTGACAAACATCTTTTTGAATTCACGAGTCCAGCCGTAAGCCTAAATGTTCCAATTACATACCCAGTCTTGAATCTGCATTGAGCTCAACTGAACTTCGGACAGGAAGGTCTCCCTCACGGGTCAACCCGCAAATATAAACTGACCTGTTTTACAAAGAATTAATATCGCTTTATATACTGAAAGATAGATTTGAAACTAGGTCAAGTTTTTTGTATGTGGCTGAATTATAGTGTGCTGTAAGGCTCACTTGATATGTATCACTTTCGACTTGAAGGTAACAGTCAAACGCGATGCGAGGGGCAGAAATATCTATTCAAAGGAACAATGCAAATACGTGCACGAAATACATATCACGTGCCCGTGCCCTAGAATCGTTTTTTTTTGTTCCCGCCCTTGTCTATCTGAGCGCAAACATTGACCTCAACTTATTTACTCGTTGGAGAATTATTCCAAGCCATTGACGTTACACCCACGCAACATCCGGATTTCGTGTTCGGTTGCCGGGACCCCAAAAACAGACGCCGCTGGTGTTCCCTTTGCAACTGTTATGTTTGATCGTTACCATGCCACCTCTAACCGTGTGCAGCTACCATCAAGAAGGAAAAGTCACTGTAGCACAAACGACGGGTATTATTAATATAACTTCTGTGCTTGATACACCTCTTAAATGGAAAGTACTCGATTGTTCATGTTAATATAATGTTACTCATTCACATTACCGGTAGAATAGTACTAAAGTTGTATACTTGGGTTACTGAAAGACACATTAAAATGTTATGTATTGCTGAATTCGAAAGTAAAATTACATATCCAAATGCATACTACATTCCGTTCCAAGCATAGCTGGATCCAATAAATACATAAAATATGAAAATGATATCTTGATTAAAGTATACAGTTCAAAAAAATAATATAATCCGTTGACAGTGAATGGAAACTATTTTCTGCCATTGTATCACAAACTTAGAAATTCAAATTAATGATAGTTGAAGTGTGTTTAACAATTTTTTACAAATGCTATTTATAAGCGTTACATAACTTGTTTAATGTTACTTTGTAGGACCTATTTGCTATACAATATAACTTAAAACACCTACTGTTGTTTCCCTTCTTCATATGGTATTACAATTTATACATAATTGTCTTTCTTTACACATTGAAAAATCTCTATATTATTATATGAACCTATTAATGTTTGTCGTGGTGCCTTTTTCATCTGATAGTACAATTTATACATCCTTGTTTCTCTATACACACTGGAAAATGACTCTTTTTTTCTTGTATATTCTTTAAATGTTTTTTTGTAACATATTAATACATGCGTTAGATAGCTAACCGAAGATGTGTTTCATATGTTATTTTGTTCATTTCTTAGCGCAATACATTCTTGTGTAAGTGTTCATAATTGTATATCTATTTCTTTGCAAGCACGAAATAAAATATGTTGAAAAACTCAACAAAAAAGCAGAACAAGTGAATTCGACTCCCAAAACTAATGTGACAGTGTTGACCGAAGGTTTGCTCATCTTCTTACCGCTTTCGAGTCTAATAAGACTGGCGCCTTCTTCCTGCCAGACTTTCCAATTGCTACTACTAGTAATAAGTGATGTGTATCGATGGATGAAGAGACCAAGAGGGCTGATTAAAGTGTAGTCTGTCTCTGGAAATACCACTTTAATAAAAAATAGCATGTAGTTTTAATTTCATTATAACAAACACAGGCTTAAATAAAGTTAAAAGAGGCGGAACGCTCTTACTTCTGGATTTCAGGATAATTTGTATGGAAAAAAAAGCAAAATACCTTTGCTTTTTTCAAATATTAACAGAAAAATAAACATAAATGAAATATTTAAAATGCCGATTTCGAAAATATCGGGAATCCGTTTTCAAAATCTTCTGATCTACGTTGAAAAACTTCGTTGACATCAGCTTTAATTTTGATAGCATTCCTACTTTTTACTTCGGAAGGAAAGACTTACCAATAAATATGCATTCCCAACTATCTGTTCCAAAGTGTATTGGTTCACTGCGTGTATACTACGTCTTATGAGCAGTTACTAAGTAAGAGGACAGTAGGAAACAAAAAACATCAGACATATTATAATATATAAAACAAATAACAGCATAAAGAGAAAGCTCAGCGGATTCAGATGATTTAGCAGAAGAGCAACTATTTTATAGTTAAGAGTGTGAGACATCAGAAAATCACTGAATAAAACTTTGCAATACAAACACACACACCAACTCAGACACACATATACACACACATGCATCCAACTGGGTTTGAAACACAATTTTGTAGATGTTTGTTCCAGGCTGAAGTACACATTTGTTATATAATTATGTACAGGTCACATTCGCCGTTTTCTGTTTCTATGAAGCCGACACAGTGCTTGCGTCGCGTGGAGCAAGGCAGTTCCGGTTGTCTGGATGTTCTATTGTGTTTATTCGGTCGCCAGCAACCTGATTATTGTTAATAGACTTGTCCGAAACAAAATGCACGCAGTCTGTAAATAGTGCAAACAAACGAAAAACAACATATTTATATCGATGCATTTCATACAATTATATACACAGAGATTTGGCAATAAGAATTAGTGATTGTACTGGCATTATAAAACGGGAACAATAAAAACAACGCATGATATAGTTTAAAATGTGTATACAAATCCTCAGTGAAGACTTCGATGAAAACACACATACAAAGCTTCTTGCAAAACGTCTAGTTTATGTGTAATTCATTCCTTTTTGTTCTGTTCAAACACTACTACTAAAATGTACGTTCTTCTTAAAACACACACTCGTAACAGTTACCTCAACGCCAATGTTTTTTTTATCATCGAAAACCTGATTAAACTAAAACAGGAAGTACTAAACTGTGCTTTTCTAATATTTCAGGTAAGGATACATTACTAAGCAATATCCATGGGCAAACACGTTTATTTCAAAAGATAATACAAACCACTTTTTAAACGTTACCAGTGGTCGCTCTAATTAACTTACAAAAGACGGATGTATTTACAACAAATATGATTAAAGAAGAGTGAATATTTAAGCAGTATCAGGATATCGTGCTTGTCGACCAATATGTTGCAAAACCGTCGGTGTTTATGACTCACTAAAATCATACTCCAGGCACAATCTATTTTACATTTATCAATGTATTTCATAATGACTTTCCTTTAAATGTTCAATAGTGAGTCCGTATTTAAATAAAATAGAAACTGATATAAATTGCTGCCTACAAACGTCACATACGTGAATCTGTCGTTATCGAATGTGAACTGAAAGATACAGTTTTTAATTATAAATATCGCTCAAAGCCGTACGATTATCACGGATGAGGACAATTGGTCTTTTATTTGGTTAATTTGGTAAATTATTGTCTTTGCCTCAAATATATTGTTTGCAAATTTGAATACAATTAACATAACATGTGTTTTTTTTGTCTGAATCACTATTAATCGAGTAAACAGGGAATCACTTCTCTATATCGATTCCATTTAAATGTATTAAGCTGTGCGTAAAACAGATTTAAAACAATTACCATATGTGCGCAAATGTTTCACGAAAAGTGACCATGGTAACACAATTTCCAATTTAACAAAATAATTCGAATAAAACAATCAACCAACATTGGTATATATCTAAAATAACAACATATGGTGGTGTGTATTCACAGCCTTCTTCTTTTAAACCTTAGTTAGCAACGTGCAACAACAGAAAATCATGGTCTTATATCATTGGACACTACAAATGTATTGAAAATTCACGTACTTAAAGTGGTTGGAGTTTGCAGAAATCTCCATACAGATAACGATGAATTAATTAAAAACTCAATGTGATAAATGCCATCGCACTTAATGTTGTTGACAATGTTCATTGAAACAATTGTCTGTCATAGCTGTGATAAGATAGTAAAATAATACTAGACACAAATCTCTCTTTTTTAATGGAATCTCGGATACAGAGCATACATGTAGTTTGAATCTTATCTTCGGATTATGGTAGATATGAAAATGTCACCTACATTTTTATTATCAATCCCGTTTGACACAGCCAGAATAAACCAATACAAATCGAACTGTGTGTACGTATAATATTATCAAATATCGACCTTGTTAAATAAATAAATGACTGTAAAGAAGTACATATAGTCAACTAAATGAAAGTACATTAAAATAAAGATAACATGGAAGCATCGTTTAAGAAAAGATGTATGTTGTGACTCAGATTTCAACATAACAAGTAAAGAAAAAAAATGAATGCGTGATATTATTTTGCGACTTAATAATACAAAGTGACGCTGATAACATTATTCGTTAAACTTGAATTACTTGTATTATGAGCTTTGTTTCAGGATATAATTTAACATCAGTTTTACGAATTGAATACAATACTAGAATGTGCATACACTCAATCGATTTTGCATATTTTACAACACATGAAGTGGACGTCCAGGAGTTTTTAATACGTGTACAGTCTTCTTACAAAAAATGTCAAGTACCAAACATTTTTAACATTGAAGCACGATAATAAGAAGCTATATCAAAATAAACTATTTTACAATGATCGTTCTTTAATAACAATTTGACCAGTGTTTTTAAACAGTCCAATAAGCTGTTTGTTTTCTTTTATTTTATTTTGTTATCATATTTGGAAACTAACTCTTAAATTCAAATTCATTCTTATTTTATATTATTATACTCATATTGATTATAATGTATATTTTAAGGCTTCCTTTGCAGACTCGATTTCGGATTTGATTTTTTTGCACGTCTTTATAACAAATATTCCTTATCAATATTATCATTAGCTTTCGCCTGACAGTATAATAAGATTCCGAGTTTTTTAATATATTTTATGCATCTAGCCCTACAACGTGATATACTATAGCTTTTGTGTATCGTATACTCAAACAAGATTGAAAAATGCTTGTTTTATTTTATTGTTCTGAAATATAAAATATTAATGATTTAACAAAATGAGCTCCTTAAACAATAATTGGAACTGCAATGTCTGCCCCTATGGGGGATATTTGTTCTGTATGTTCGAGTTATTTGTCAGATATGAGATATCATCGAATGTGATTAGATAAGCAATACATCATAACAGGCGCCAGCTTCTACATCTAAGGTCGCAGACACCATTCATCGAACCAGAGCTTAATGAAAACAAACAAATGAAATATGCCGTAGATCTAGAAGCTGACAAAAACCTGCATTATCATCAAAATTATATTTAAACAAGTGTTGTGTTTGTGAAACACTATATCCCCTTTTGAGCGATTTTGACCCATATATTTGACCTTTGACCTTGAAGGATTANCGTTTGACACAGCCAGAATAAACCAATACAAATCGAACTGTGTGTACGTATAATATTATCAAATATCGACCTTGTTAAATAAATAAATGACTGTAAAGAAGTACATATAGTCAACTAAATGAAAGTACATTAAAATAAAGATAACATGGAAGCATCGTTTAAGAAAAGATGTATGTTGTGACTCAGATTTCAACATAACAAGTAAAGAAAAAAAATGAATGCGTGATATTATTTTGCGACTTAATAATACAAAGTGACGCTGATAACATTATTCGTTAAACTTGAATTACTTGTATTATGAGCTTTGTTTCAGGATATAATTTAACATCAGTTTTACGAATTGAATACAATACTAGAATGTGCATACACTCAATCGATTTTGCATATTTTACAACACATGAAGTGGACGTCCAGGAGTTTTTAATACGTGTACAGTCTTCTTACAAAAAAATGTCAAGTACCAAACATTTTTAACATTGAAGCACGATAATAAGAAGCTATATCAAAATAAACTATTTTACAATGATCGTTCTTTGATAACAATTTGACCAGTGTTTTTAAACAGTCCAATAAGCTGTTTTTTTTGTTTTTTTTTTTTTTATTTTGTTATCATATTTGGAAACTAACTCTTAAATTCAAATTCATTCTTATTTTATATTCTTATACTCATGTTGATGATAATGTATATTTTAAGGCTTCCTTTGCAGACTCGATTTCTGATTTGATTGTTTTGTACGTCTATATAACAAATATTCTTTATCAAGATTACCATTAGCTTTCGCCTGACAGTATAATGAGATTCCGAGTTTTTTAATATATTTTATGCATCTAGCCCCACAACGTGATATACTATAGCTTTTGTGTATCGTTTACTCAAACAAGATTGAAAAATGCTTGTTTTATTTTATTGTTCTGAAATATAAAATATTAATGATTTAACAAAATGAGCTCCTTAAACAATAATTGGAACTGCAATGTCTGCCCCCATGGGAGTATTTGTTCTGCATGTTCGAGTTATTTGTCAGATATGAGATATCATCGAATGTGATTAGATAAGCATTACTTCATAACAAGCGCCAGCTACTACATCTAAGGTCGCAGACACCATTCATCGAACCAGAGCTAAATGAAAACGAACAAATGAAATATGCCGTAGATTTAGAATCTGACAAAAACCTGCATTATCATCAAAATTATATTTAAACAAGTGTTGTGTTTGTGAAACACTATGTCCCCTTTTGAGCGATTTTGACCCATATATCTGACCTTTGACCTTAAAGGATAACCTTGACCTTGACCTTTCACCACTCAATATGTGCAGCTCCATGAGATACACATTCATTCCAAATATGAAGTTACTATCTTCAATATTACAAAAATTATGGCAAATGTTAAAGTTGTAGCAAACAAACCAACAAACAACCCAACAAACGGACAGGGCAAAAACAATATGTCCCCCAGTATAGCCTAAGGGTCATAAAACGTACATCACTTGAAGTTGTTGGTCAAATGTTTGGAATTATTTTAATTTAAAGATATGTTTTAAGAAAATAATATTGTGTTGTTGTTTGTATACATACAGTATTGATAGATCTGATGCACGATGGAATTGACTATTTAAATGAACGTGCTTTTGTTTTTCAAGTACGCATTGTATGTTTTGTGTTTGCTTCACCGTTGGTTAATGAATAACTATGTCCTGCTGTCAAGGCAGTGTAAGTTTAATACATCTCCGTATTCACACATTGGCACACATTGCTCACAGCAACATAGGTGGTTGTAGTCATATGCAGTTGAAGTTTCTTACTACTCATATGCTCCTCCTAAATTGGCATTGGTAAACCTGTTTATAAATGTCGATCTGAACTTGCCAGAATCCGATATGGAAACGAGTTTGTTTGGCTCCAACTTCAATTTAAATTAAGTTCCACTCCCAAATACATTTAATAATACATTTTGCTAAAATCGTCTCTAATCGACAATTTTGTTGACCATAATACAACACGGCTAAAAAACATAGATTTTCTAATTATAAGACGTGGATAGCGATAGCTGCTGATCCCTCTTGTAGAAGGCATGTTCCCATCTAACAAGAAAAGAGGTAGTTCATCTTTAAATGTGCTCGATTATTTATAGGCAGTATACTACGCCCATACCAAGCACACAGTAAATAAAGTATAGTTACAAGTGCTGTCAAAGAGGAATAATATATAAGTCGTTTCTTATAAATGCTGAAGTTTGTAGTAAAAAAACGTCATTTACTTTAAAATGAACTTAGGCCCATTTAACAATTATACATGGACAGGGTTTTCGGGTGTGCCTGTAGTCTCTTTAACAACGGATACATATAATTCAGCTACAAACAGTGACATCAACATACACATTCTATACTTGGAACTTCATTTGTGGATCAAATTTAAATTGTCCGAGTAAATAAATGTAAAATATGACAAGAACAAACTAAAATCCACAACTACTACTACTGCTACTACTTCTACTACTACCACTTCTACTACTACTACTAATACTACTACTACTACTATTACTACTACTACTACTACTACTACTACT
>VMBQ01005348.1:43655-61660 GCA_007657795.1 Dreissena rostriformis | reverse complement strand
GAACAGTGGATAAGCACAGCGGGCGTTATCGGAAAATGGATCTCACGGTGGTCTGTGGTGAAATACATGTACAGGTAAATGTGAATGCACATGTATATTTCGATATTGTAGACCAGTGCGTCCCATAGCTTTCAAAAGTTGGAAGTCCGCTTTTATTTCAATATTTTAGTAAACCCTTCCGTATGAGTTGATTGCCGAATACTTACATGTGCCAACTCTAGCCACAACACTATAATCCTATATAATTACAATTTCTATTTTTAAAACCAAAATATGACCTACATGTATATGAAGTTTATGTGTTTATTTTTTTTTTATAAATGTCCACCATTTTTATGTGCATAAACAAAGTGAATTGTGGCATGGGGGAATTGGACTTAGTCGACTAACATTCAACTGTGTGCAGTATATTAAACTGTGAAGATATAGCAAGGCCCATAACTCTTACATTAAACTGCAGTGTTACAGTAATGCCTATAAATTTTACATTTTAATGAAGAAAAAGACATCAAATAAAATCTTCTTTTGCCAAATGGCAAAATAAGCCCTAACAACGGTAAATCTAAGTTGCATTACAGTTATAAGTCTTACATTAAACTGTGGCGTCAGCCTTATTCTCGACTCCCATTCCACCTCCTCAGGTGTTTTCTCCTCCTGATCAGTATCTGGCTTCACTGTGTGCTTGTTGTTGTTGGTAGTCATCTGCAACAGACAGTGCAGATGTTAGTGAGGCGTTTCAATATGTGTCACAAGAATGGATAGTTTTATCAGAAATTCCAGTAAAAAAGATGAGACTGAAGACCAAAGCAAGTCTGATTGAACATTTGCCAGTGCAGCCCACGGCTTTTGGGTTTGCTGTCAAGCATATCACTATATCATGGGCAACGCCATTTAAAATGTTGGTAGTCCGGCCGGGCAAGTTGTTTTTTTAAGCTTGAAAACATTTAATAACATGAGATGTGTTTGTCAGAAACACAATGCCCCCTATTGCGCTGCTTTGAAAAAAAAAATCGAAACCTAAACGCAAAACCTAAACGCAAAGTGTGACGGAATTTCAGACAGACGGACAGTGGGATCACTGTATGCCACCCTACTGGGGGCATAAAAATTGGCAACTGCAGTAAATAATTAGTTTATTGTTAAATAATATTCATTTATTTTTGTCTAGGAAATGATTCAATTCTGACTCAAAAAAATACATAATACACAAAAAGTGTGTCATGTTTGATACGTTGTTTAATTATCTATTATTTTATGTAAAGAAGGTAAAAGATACAAATGACATGACATGAACATGGTACTGGGGCATGGGCTCATAAATGTTTAGCTGGGCAACCAAAATACTAAACATGGTTGCCTGTGCGGGCAACCAACTGTGAAACGTTAGTTTCCATCACTGTATATTAAACTTAAACTTTAAACTGTGTGGCAGAATAATCTCTTAAGACTGTACCATTGACAAGAAAGTATTGCTTCTAAAAATGCTACTTCGCCCATAACATAACAAGAGATTGCAAAACCTTGTGACACAATGAAGAAATCTGTACCGCAGGTAAAAAATTGTGTAAGCTACAAAAATAATAACCTTCTGGCCTCCGATTTTGAAAGTAGTTGACAGTTCATGACAAAAAGCTTGAACCTGGATTGAAGTTAATGTATAAATTAAAGCCAAGGTTTATTTAATGTAATTCCTATATCAATGTTTTCTTATGTGCTTATTCATTCAAGAAAACATGTATTTGTTTTAGAAAAATCACTGAACTTAATTTTTTTCCAGCTTGTTTACCCTAATATGATGGACCCTTTAAGACTTTAACTGTTTTTTTGAAACTTCCATAGTTGCAATGTCGGAAGTCCTGTAGCCAAAACTTCTTATGTTTTGGAAATACAAATTTCCTGTTTTCTTGTACTATTAGAATGATTTTAAATACTTTTCAAATAGATTAAACGTTTTAGATTTTTTTTTTGGAAACCTTCAATTGGGAATTTTAAGGATTTTTTTAAATTATATACAACTGACATAATTGTACACTGGTTGGTAAGCTGTACAAAGGCGTGAAACTTGTCTGGTATCTCGATCGTTAATGATTAATTTAGTAAGTAAAATTCCTTTTTTATTGAACACTGTACTACATATTTCTTTAGTATCAGTGGTAGTCTTTCTTGAATGCTCTAAGCTTTTTATGAGTACATACGTACAGCTCAGAGTTCTTTTTGATAAAACCAAATTCCATGAAAAAAAAATAAGACTTAAGTTTTTCTGTAAAATCGAATCCAATCATTCAACCTAATACATTGCGACAAACACAATACCGGTTACCATCAATTTGCGTGTTTTTTGTTGATATTTCAAAACAAAAAATTGATAAAAAACATTATGATAATCAAACCAAAAGCTGATGTTTTGAATTGACGATTCAATCTATCTTACATAGGTTCCAAGATAGTCAGTGTAGCACAATTGGTTGATTCGACACAAGATCTATCTTGCCAAGGATTCCCGAGTAAGTTGATTAATAAATTTGCATATTTTTACATTCGGAATACTCAGCGTTCCCAATTGCAAAAAACACATTTTGTAAACCGTTGACGTGTTTGAAATTTGGATAAATATCATTATTTTGCGAGCACACCATATCAAGTAGTTGTTTTATTTTGTGCATGAGGGATATATTATTTATGATATGTTTGTGGTTATTTATAACACAAAATAGTTTATGCTTTATCTGGTCTCCTCGAGAAAAAAAACAGGGTCGGTAGGTAGGGATTTTTTCTTTTTTTTTCTTTCGGGTACTCGAATGGAAGGCTACAAAAGCTTATAATAAGAAAAAACATGTATATATATATATATGCTTTGTTTGCTTGATATTACATCTTATATTGAGAAATATATGTATAATTAATTGTTTGCTTTTTTCCATATTTATTGCCGAATGTATTAATAAAAGTTCATACTTTTTTTATTAAAAGCTATTCAGTCAATATTGAAAAAATGACACATATACATCTACTCAAGTAATTGGCGACCCCAATAAAAAGTTGAGGGTCGGCACCGATTCGGGAGACACAATCGACGACCGGAAATGGACCAATTTTTTTATTTGGCCCAATATAGACAAGGAGGAAAACTTTCCACCATTGTTTTGGTCTTTCCCCCGTTGTACACTCCAAATATAGTTATGGACCAGTGCTCCAGCTAGGATTTCAAAAAGGCAGGGGGGNACTTAAGTCGTCAACAAAATAACAGTTTCCAATATGGTGGATAGAGCGTATGAAAGAAGAACGAAGTCAATAAAAAGCAATTATTTCTTGCTTTTATGGTACCATTTGGATGAGTTTGTGGTTTAGGCAGGTAAACATTGATAAGTTCTTGCAGTTTCAGTGTTAACCCTTGCATCGTTGATTAAATTTTGCACCCATGTTTATGAAGGGGTGCCTATGGACTCCCAGAGCCGTCAAAGCAAAAATTATCATAGGCTCTCAGGGAGTCCGTTTATATTGACTAGCTCCAAATATTTCCCATATAAAAAGAAGCTTAATATTTAAGAGCGTCAACAAGTTGGACTATCAAAATCTGTAATGCAGAGAAGCCAAAGCTTTTATTTAAAAACATCTTTAGCTTTGCTATGAATCACCAAAGTTCGACAATGAAAAAAATAAACACACAAATATGTCTACATTAGCATTTTTAAATGCACCGAGGAGGCCAGACATGTTTTTACAAGACTTGATAATTAAACACGCGCCATATGATTTCGCGACCACACACAAACTAAAAAAGCTAAATAATAAAAAATATTTTATCATTTAAGAAGTAAATAAATTCTGCATTATTTATCGATGTGAAAACAATATCACAGCTAATAAGGCACAAGTGTTACATTGCCTTAGGTCCTTCGGAGCAAGAAATGTAACAAATTAATGTCGCATTCACGGCGTTGTTTAACCGGAGCTGACTGGTTTGTTTCTAGAATAGCGTGCTACAAACGGCTACATAGCACTGATTTTAAAATACAGCTAAGTGACTTATAGTTTGGTATTCGATTGCGGGACGGTACACGAGACCGAAATGGCAACAGCCGTCGAAAGCTAAATATTTTAAACGGACCATTCAACTGAAATTTATTTTTAATATTGTTAATTTAATGTTATTGTATGGAAATTAGCTGACATCAACGATAACATGTAATTTTGAAGACATTTCGTTCTTAAAACAAGTTTCACTCACATAAAAAAGAACTAATACTTACAGCCTCTGAAGACTGAACTATGATAACATTGAGGATATTTTCAACGTTGTCTTGTTCAGTTAGGCTACATAAATCGGCAAGCAAAGTTTATACGTAATATGAATATGGTATATACATAGTAAAGCCATGCGAATGTGAGGTTATGCTCATCTTCCCTTATTTATAGTTGTGCCATCAGATTTTAGTCATCTACAAAGATTGCTCAAATCATATCCCTGTGTGCGAAACTGGCCATGCCCCCATTGCACAGGTTTAGCCATATTGATCCTCTTGTTTTAAAATAATTGATCACTAAAGTTCACCTTTTGGAGTAGGTGTGTCATGCTCAAGATGTGTCCTTTGAGAAAAGGCCAACACCACAATTAACGTCAACATGTGCCGGTAAATGTTGCAGCCAAGAGACTTGCTGACGACAACAGCCACACTGCTGACAAGAGCTTCACTGCTGACAAAACCTTACTTATGACAAGAGCCTAACTGATGACAAGAGCTTCGCTGATGACAAGAGCTTTACTGATGACAAGAGCCTTACTGCTAACAAGAATTTTACTGATGATAAGAATCTTACTGATGACAAGAGCCTTGTTGACCACAACAGCGTCACTGTTGATAATAGCCATACTGCTGACAAGAGTCTCACTGATGATACGAACCTCATTGATGACAAGAGCCTTGTTGACGACAACAACCTCACTGATTACAAGACCATCACTGCTTACAAGAGTCTCAATGATGCTAAGAGTATCACTGAAGATAAAAACCTCACTGACGACAAGAGACTCGTTGATGACAAGAGTCTCACTGCTGACATGAGTTTCACTGATGATAAGAACCTCACTGCTGACATGATCCCCACTGATGATAAGAGTCTCATTGAGGACAAAAGCCTCACTGAGCATACGAGCCTCATTGCTGACAAGAGCATCACAGCTGACAAGATCCTTGCTGAGGAAAAGAGCCTTGCCGAGGACTAGAGCCTCACTGTTGACAAGAGCCTCACTGATGACAAGAGCTTCACTTATAACAAAAGCCTCCATGCTGACAAGAGCCTTGCCTATGACAAGAGCCTCACTGAAGACAAGAGCCTCGCTTATGACAAGAGATTCACTGATGACAATTAATAGTTGTTAAGTATTTGTGACGTCAACGCCATTTGCCGCAATTATGTATGTTTTACGTTGACGTTTTCATCATTATTGTTGTTAACTTTTATCAGACGTTATTAAAGGATCGAACCAAACAGACGTGTTGCAGTACATAAGCGAAGTACCACTACCACATTAACATTGGTGCCGTGACAAAACGATCGATATAATGAATCTTCAGAAATTACATTCGATTCGAGATGGACATCGAGGAGTAGTTCAGCGTCATTTGCAGCATATTGAAGATGAGAAGTCAGAATCGACGTTTATAGAGTTTTCTACCATTCTCGAAGCATTAGAGACGAAAATGAAGATTTTAGAATCAATAAATGAGAAGATCCTCTCTCAAACAGAAGTCGACGGTATTCAAGAAGAGATGCTAACGACGGAACAATACACGATTGACATGAAAATCTAATTTCGGAAATTATAAGAAAGCCTTCCTGGAACAACAGACTCAGCCCAAAGTACAAGCACCACCGCCGTTATCGCTACGAAAAACAGCATCGATCCAAGATAATAACCAAAAAGCGGAGCAGCCTCGTCCGTGGTTCAGTCAGTCAACTTCCACTGGGAGTCAGATCAACACGAATGCTCTTCTGGCGACCAGCAGTATCGTATCGTATTGACGGCAGACGTTTTGGGATTGCTTTGAATCAGCAATTCATTTGAATAGTAATCTTATGGACGTTTCAAAGTTTGCCTATCTTCAATCTCAACTTGAGGGAGCTGCTGCATATACAACTGGAGGATTTGCGTTGACGAACGCCAACTATTCACGCGCTATAAGCCTGCTACAGAAGCGATTTGGTAGTCCGCACCGCATTGTACTCGCCACCATCAAGCTCTGATCCAGTTACCGGCTCCGTGCAACACGTTGAATAGCATGCGCCACTTTCATGACAAAAAAGAAACTTACATACGAGGCCTCGAGTCACTAGGTCAGCATCAAGACGGATACGGAAGTCTATTGGTACCAGTCATTTAAGATAAGATGCCGTCGGAAGTAAGAAAGAGTCTTGCTAGAGAACATGGAGATTTAAACTGGCAATTGGGAGATCTACGACACGCATTGAATCGAGGACTTCATATCATGGAGGCCGGAAGTGCGTGTAATATACCGGAAATGACGGAGTTTGTCAGCACAGCATCATTATACGCTGGGTCAAAACCAAATGATCAGCGCCAAAGACATCAAAAAGTAAGTCAAACTTCGATTTCTTATGATGTGAAATGTGTGTTCTGCGCAGGAAATCATAAACATAAGGACTGTGTGAGTGTTCATGATATGAAATCAAGATATGAACAAGTGAAACAGAAGCGACTCTGTTTAAACTGTCTCGGACTACATCAAGTTTCAAAGTGCACTTCTCGAAAACGTTGTCAAGTGTGTAAGAAAAAACACCATACGAGTATATGCAATAACCTTAATACCCAGAAACACAGGCAAGAACCGGAAGTGTTGCCAACCAGACCGGAAACAACTGTTCTTCATTCATCATCACATAAACATAAACAGGGCGTTCTTTTGAAGACAGCCATTAGTTCTGTGTACTCTGGTCAGATACACACCGACGCATGCATACTGTTCGATGAAGGAGCACAGAATTGTTCACCACTGAAGCGCTTGCGCGTGAACTTGAAGTGAAGCGAAATGAAACAGAGACCATTCAACTGGAAGCATTCTGCGACAAGAAAGATCGGATTCTGCACTTGGAGACAGCTACCATCAATCTGATCTCTGACCGGAAGGAGCGTATACCGATCAATGTGCTGATTGTTCCAACCATAGCTACCCCGATCAGCACGCGTCTCCAACACACTGCTGCACGTTTGCCCTATCTTAGCTAGTTGAAACTTGCCCATCCAGTAACTGAACGTGAAGATTCGTAACGTTATTCGCGGAAAGGGGCCTACGGCAGTGAAGTCGCAAATAGGATACCTGTTATCTGGACCAGTCGGAGCAGACGAAAAAAGTTCGAATCACGTTCTCAACGTAATTACTTCGCGTGCAAACGAAGCAAGTTCAACTGAACGATTTTAGTCCTTAGAAAGCCTGGGGATCATTCCACCAATAAATGAGCCAGAGAAACGAGACCGCTTGAATACATATCAACAGACGTCCATCGAATACTCTGATAACCAATACACGGCGTCTCTACCGTGGAAAAACGACCATGTGCCGTTACCATCCAACTACTACGTAGCTTAAGGAAGAACGGAGAGTACGATTCAAAGGTTAAGCCGGAAACCAGAAATGCTTCAGAAATATAGCGACATCATTGCCGATCAAGAGGAAAGAGGATTTATTAAACGAATAGACGAAAGCGCACCATCTTCTTCGATCGTACACTTCATTCCTCACCACCCAGTCATGAAAGAGTCTTCTACAACGCCCATTCGTATTTTATACGATTGTAGCTGTAAACAGTCCCCCGGCCAACCGAGCCTAAATGACTGCCTAGAGTCAACACCTCCTGTACTCAACGACTTACTGCGATTTCGCCTACATAGATATGCAGGCAGCACAGATATCGAGAAGGTGTTTTTGCATGTGGGCTTACATGAAAAGGATCGCGATGCTACACGATTCCTGTGTTTGAGTGACCCGAGCGATCCAGAGTCCCCTTTACGCAGCTATCGTTTCAAAACTGTATTATTTGGCGCGACGTGCTCAACCTTCATACTGAATGCGACACTTCTCAAACATCTAGACGAGAACAAAACCAATCCTGCATCACACACTTTGAGAGAAGATTTGTATGTTGACAATGTCCTATCAAGCTTTATTCAACAATCTAAACTTGTCAACTACTTCCGAAATGCCCGAGCTTTGATGAATAGTGCCAGTATGAATCTGCGGTCGTGGACATCCAACAGTAAAACCCTAAGGGACATCGCCACAAGAGAAGGTGTGCTCGATGCAGATGAGGTGACAAAAGTACTCGGCATGCGCTGGAAACCGGAAGAAGTGTTCACAATGCATCTGTTGCTGACGTCACCAGATCACCGTACCTGTTACCAAGACAGCATAAACCCACGAATCTTATAGTACAGGATGCCCATGAAAATCAGTTACCCGCCGGGACAAACGCAACGGCCACGCAGATAAGACACAAGTACTGGATTCCCGCCATACGACAGTGTGTTCGTTAGGTTCTGCGAAAATGTGTTACATGCAAACGCGTTCAAGGCAAATCCTACAAGCCCGTGGAGTCCCCGCCATTACCAAAGTACAGAATTGAAGAGTCTCCGCCATTTAGCGTGACGGGTGTAGATTTAACAGGTGCCCTTAACGTCAGAGATCGAACCGGATGCCAAACGAAAGTATATATCTGCTTATTTACTTGTGCCAGCACCAGGGCCGTTCACATTGAGATTGTTCAGGATCTTTCACAGGATTCCTTCATGCAAGCATTCCGAAGATTCGCAAGTCGCAGATCACTTCCGAAAATCGTGATGTCCGATAACGCAACCAATTTCCTGGGCGCGTCACATCAGCTCAGGCGTCTTTTCGAGTCAGCTGCAGTCAAGGAGCTCCTCAGGCGAAAAGAAACAGAATGGCACTTCATTCCAAAACGCGAACCGTGGTATGGAGGATGGTGGGAGCGCCTTATTAGACTGACGAAATCTGCGCTCAAAAAAGTGCTTGGTCGCTCACTCGTTAATATGGAAACATTGCGAACGATTGTGACCGAAATAGAAGCCATGTTGACGACAGACCTTTAACACGGCTATCATCATGTAGCAAAGATTTGGAACCTCTTACACCATCGCACCTTGTTTACGGTCGCAGAATTACGTCGCTTCAATACAACGACATAGCGATAGATACCGACAATCAAATTGGAAGAGAAGATGGAAGTTTATACTGTAAACGTGTAAAGCAGCAAAACGAACTCCTTAATCGTTTTTTGGAAACGCTGGCGAACTGAGTACCTCACTGCTCTACGCGAATCTCACAAACTCACTGGGACGACGTTGCAGAGTATTGCTGTGGGAGATGTTGTGCAGATACACGACGAATGTCCCCGCAGCCAGTGGAAACTGGGAGTCGTACAGGAGCTCATCACCGGAAGAGACGGTCTAACACGAGCTGCACGTGTCAGAACCACCCGGGGAGTCACGACAAGGACTATTGTGAAGCTCTATCCGTTGGATGCTACTAGTGACAATGAACATTACATATACATCGAGACATAGGCAAACTATGTGTATTAGTGACATAATTTAATTTTGGTTGAATTTTTTTCGTAGCCCCCAGAAGGTTAAGTAATTGTGACGTCTCTGCTGGCAAGAGCCTCACTGCTGAAGGAGCTCACTACTGCCAAGAACCTCACTGAAGACAAAATCCTCACTGATGACAAGAGTAACACAATTGACAAGAGGCCCACTGGAGACAAANCGAAAATCGTGATGTCCGATAACGCAACCAACTTCCTGGGCGCGTCACATCAGCTCAGGCGTCTTTTCGAGTCAGCTGCAGTCAAGGAGCTCCTCAGGCGAAAAAAAAAAAAAGGAATGGCACTTCATTCCAAAACGCGAACCGTGGTGTGGAGGATGGTGGGAGCGCCTTATTAGACTGACGAAATCTGCGCTCAAAAAAGTGCTTGGTCGCTCACTCGTTAATATGGAAACATTGCGTACGATTGTGACCGAAATAGAAGCCATGTTGAACGACAGACCTTTAACACAGCTATCATCATGTAGCAAAGATTTGGAACCTATAACACCATCGCACCTTGTTTACGGTCGCAGAATTACGTCGCTTCTATACAACGACATAGCGATAGATACCGACAATCAAATTGGAAGAGAAGATGGAAGTTTATACCGTAAACGTGTAAAGCAGCAAAACGAACTCCTTAACCATTTTTGGAAACGCTGGCGAACTGAGTACCTTGCAAGAGCCTTGCTGAGTGAGGACTAGGGTCTTGCTGACGACAATAGCCTTACTGTTGACAAGAGCCTCACTGCTGACGAGAGCATTGCTGAGAACCTTGTCGAGGAAACGAGACTTATTGATGAAAAGGGCTTCACTAAAGACAACTGTTTTTCGGGCGACAAAAGCCTCAGTGAGGACAAAATCCTAGCTGAGACCAAGAGCCTTACATATAACAAGGGTCTCACTGATGATGAGGACCTCACTGATGGCAAGCGCTTAGTTAAAGACAAAATCTTCACTGATGACAAGAGCCATACTGCTGAGAGGGGCCCTGCTGAGGACAAGAGCTTTTCTGAGGACACGAGCCTAATCGATGAAAAGAGCCTCACTAAAGACAACAGTTTTGCGGGCGACAAAAGCCCCAATTAGGACAAAAAAGCCATGCTGAGGACAAGAGCCTCACATATATCATGGGTCTCTCTGATGACGAGGGCCTTACTGATGGCAAGCGCTTAGTTGAAGACAAGATCTTCACTGATGACAAGAACCCCAATGAGGTCAAGGACAAGATAAGACAAGTGCCTTACTGTTGAAAAGGGCCTGACTGACGAAAAGGACCATACTGAAGACAAGAGCTTCACTGATTATACTCACAACGTCCACTCTAATTATATGGGCATTGCTGAATACTAGGAGCTCCCTTATGAAAAGAGCCTGACTGATTACAAGGCCCTCTCTGATGACAAGGGCCTAGCTGATGACAAAAGCTTTCCTAATCAAGAAAGACTGGCTTATGACAAGGATTTGACTGATGACCAAAGCCTCACTGATGTCAAGGACCACACTGATGACAATTACCTTCACTCAATCAAGGATGACACAATTCGACGCTTTACAACGAAGAAATCATTGGGGAGAAGTCGTCGGTTATTAAATAAATCCGTGAAGTTTTAAGGCGATTAATTTGCATTCAGAAGATCAAAAACTATCAAAAAAATAATTGTGTTTACATTTAAATTTAGTTTAAAATAGAGTTTGGACGTGTCACATGTTAGGAACCTTAGGATGGCACAAATGTGACATATGCTCTATTTTGCATGTATGTATGTCTTTCATATGACTTAACAACGTCCGAAAAGGTTAGTTTCCCTTTTGTTTTTGATAAATGCTTTAAACAACGTGTATTGTGATTAGTTGATGATGTCGTTGCTACTAGTAAATTATCTCATTCCACGACATGAACATGGTACTGGGCTCATGTTTAGCTGGGCAACCAAAATACTTAATAAGGTTGCCTGTGCGGGCAACCAACTGTAAAAAGTTAGTTTTCATCCCTGTATATTAACCTTAAACTTTAAAATGTGTGGCAGAATATTTTCTCCAGACTGTACCATTGACAAGAAAGTATTGCTTCCAAAAATGCTACTCCCCCCATTACATAACTAGTGATTGCAAAACCTTGTCACAATGAAGAAATCGGTACTGCAGGGCTTGCATAAAATTATGAAAGCTAGAAAAATATTAACTTTCTGGCCTCCGATTTTGGAAGTAGTTGACAGTTCACGACAAAAAGCTTGAACTTGAATTGAAATTAATGTATAAATTAAAGGTTTATTTAATGTCATTCCTATATCAATGTGCTTATTCATTCAAGAAAACATGTATTGGTTTAAGAAAAATCACTATATATTTTTTCCAGCTTGTTTACCCTTATATGATGGACCCTTTTAGACTTTAAGTTATTTTGGAAGTCTTGAAACTTTCATAGTTTTAATTTCGGACGTCCTGTAGCGAAAATCTGAACTCGCCCTTACAAAACATGTTTTAATGTTTTGGAAATACAAATTTCATGGCGACACTGAAAACCTGAACAGGAAAGTGCAGACAATCGTTTTTAGAAAATAATTAGCATTATCCTTTATGATCAACAGGAAATAAGGTTCCTTGTTTTTTTTTCTAAAGCAATTGCATTGGTTTATGGGACAATTGATCTGTATCTGTACGCATAAGAAAGGGAAAACGTATAATTGCTGTGTCCATAATCGCGTCACTTTAGGCGCCTTTTATACTGAGTGGCACACGGGCTCAACGAAAATGCTTAAATCGGCTATAAAATGGAAAATAACCACATATTTTCAATAACTGTAAAAAAAGTAAAAAACTTGTTTTATAACTATTAACTTGAAACGAAATCAAGACAAACCTTGTTGCTCTCACACCCGTTTTATGAATCAAAACCATTTTGAGGACGCTATACAAGGTATCTTATCACATGACCAAATAGTCCCATTTCATTTGTTTAATTGTAACAAAACGCAGCAAGACCCTACGAATTTAAGCAAGTAATAGTAATATCTTTTGTTTACGAAGATTTGTAGCTTTTGCAGAAGTTCAAAAGTTTGGTGTTTTGGTTTCAAAATTTGAATTTAATGCGTGATTTCGGCGGAAAGTGTAATAAGAACGAGACTGGAGTCTACCGTTTGATTTTAAGGAGTTGACACCTGCTCGAGTAACTGCCATCTGCAATAATCGTAGACACTGTCAGGACCCATGATCTGCATTTTTTACCGCCGAATATTGGTGGCTTCCCCAATCAAAAACGTTTACTTTTTCACCCTATTTTTTGGAAAAATTCCGCCCTAGGTTTTTTTTATGATAATTGGGAAGTTTAAGGTCAATAATTTGGATTTGTTTTTATATACAACTGCAACAATCATACACTGGTTGGTAAGCTGTACAAAGGCGTGAAACTTGTCTGGTATCTCGATCGTTGATGACTAATTTAGTAAGTAAAATCCTTTTTTATCGTACATATTTCTTTAGTATTAGGGGTAGTCCTTTTTGAATGCGTTAAGCTTTTTATGAGTACATACGTACAGCTCAGAGTTCTTCTTGATAAAACCGAATTCCATGAAAAAAGGATAAAAGACTTAAGCTATTCTGTAAAATCGAATCCAATCAACCAAATACATTGTTACAAACACAATACCTGTTACCAACAACATCAATTTGCGTGTTGTTTGGTGATATTTCAAAACAAAAAATTGATAAAAACGTAATCAAACCAAAAGCCGGTGTTTTGAATTGACGATTCAATCTATCTTACATAGGTTCCGAAGATAGTTGGTGAATCACAATTGGTTGATTCGACACGAGATCTATCTTGCCGAGGATTCCGGAGTAATTAAATTTATAAATTTGCATATTTTCACATTCGGAATACTTAGCGTTTCACATTGCAAAAACCCATTTTCGTGAGCTTATGCCGTGTTTGAAATTTGGATTAATATCATTATTCTGCAAGCACACTATATCAAGTAAGATATTTTATTTTGCGCATTATGGATATATTTATGATCTGTTTGCGGTTATTTATGCCACAAAATAGTTTATGCTGCTCATTTTACCTTTTAAGGTGCTGCCTGGATTCCGGACGGGATGTTTTCAATGGTAAATCATGTTATCAGTTGCAACTCCCAGCGACCTGGAGGGTCAATAGCTGGGGTGTCGGATTATTGCAACTAGTATCAGGGGCTTCTGACCCCAAACCTCTGCTTTTCAATGGACTCAATGAATCAAAATAGTGGCGAAATTGTGTGAATATCATATTCTTAGCAACCAAACTTGAACATTCTTAAATATTTCTGGCTTGCGCACTAGCTGCAATAATTCAACTCTCAGCTTTATAACCCAAAGGGTTGCTTAGTTGCAATGTTCCATCTATTGTCCAAAGGTGCAAAATTTGATCACCAATGATAAAAAACTTATCAACGTTTACCTGTCTTAAACACAAACTCAGGCAAATGGTACCATTAAAGAAAAACAAAGGTCTTTATTTACTTTGTTCATCTTTTGAACGCTCTATCTACCATATCCGACTTTTAAAGTGTCGCTATTGGCTAGGTTGCAGAACACCATGAATCTTTTGTACATTGTGATACATGATGTAGCCCAAGTCGATAACGATTTTTTAATAATTACATTTTTCCAAATTTCAATATAAAAATGTCCGCAAGAACACTGTGTTGAAACATCGCTGTGTTTTTGAGGGTGCATGCGAAGGATAACGTCCGTAGGGTGCCATTCAGGTAAATTTAACATGTTTTTGAAGTTTATTTTTTTGCTTTCCTCAATTTGTCACGAACGACGTCAGTAAAGGGATGCGCACTAATCGGCTGCGAAGAACTGCACTTGTGTTTATGAAGGGGTGCATATGGACTTCCAGAGCCGCCACAGCAAAAATTATCAAAGGCTCTTGGAGTCAGTTTATTTGGACTAGTTGCGCACTAATGGTGAACAACTGCTGTGCATACTGGTAACGTTCAATCAACCCGTTTTGTAAACATGAAATGTTNGTTCTGAGAAAACTGGGCAAAATGCTTGTGCATAAAGTGTCATCCCAGATTAGCCTGTGCAGTCCGCACAGGCTAATCCGGGACGACACTTTCCACCTAAACTGGATTTTCGCTTAGAAGAGACATTTAAACGAAAAATTCCATAAAAGCGGAAATTGTCGTCCCTGATTAGCCTGTGCAGACTGCACAGGCTAATCTGGGATGACAATTTACGCACAAGCATTTTGCCTAGTTTTCTCTAAACAACATGCAAGTATATGCAAAAATGTAACTGCTCAGATCTGTTTCTAGATAATTTTTATATAATCGAAAATATTGGCTATTATTAATTACTTTACAGATTATATGTTTGCCAGACTCTGTTAATTAGTAACTATCTACTTTAGTAATATTTGTTTTCAGCAAAATATTTTATCTTTCATGTTTTGTATTGTTATTTTATTTTTTGCACGAATATGTATTCATGTATTTTTATGGCAAATATAATTGTGTCTGGATCTATGTTGCATATGTATATAATAAAGCATACATTTTAGATATCAGTATTTATGTATTGTGTTTCTAAACAGTGAGGTATTGGTTCCAAACTGGGCTATTTCTCGATTAAGTGAATTCGGCGCTTAGAAGGTTGCTATCTATACGTGTACCCAGATGATGATGCTGAAGATTGCAACTTGCTCTGCAAGAATGAGTTTGACAGTAATTTTTATCTTGACATCAAATAGTTGGAGCTATACTTCTCACCAATTTGTTGCTGTCATGCTCTGGTTAAGGTTTACGTGCAACATCTCCATAAAAGTTTTTACTAATGATATTCAATTGAAACTTCTTATAACATGTGTTTGGGATCATTGTGTGAGGTCACTGGCAGTTCCATAACTCTGACCTGCAATTTTGCAGAATTAGTCCCTTTTTTGAATTCTTAAAAAACTCTTGTTAACGTTTGCATGCAACTACTTCATATCTCTATATCAACTACAGATATTTAAATTAAAAATTTAACATATGTGTTCAGGGTCTTAATAAACATTCTCTTACCAAGATCTATAACTGTGACCAGCTTTTTAGGAGGATTATGCCGCCTTCTGTACAGTTAAGGTTTGCCCGGAAGATGAAATATAGGTTAAGGTTTGCGTTCAACAAGTACATATCTCTGTAACTGTATCAGTTATTCAATTGAAACTTTGCATGTTTTCGAGATAATCATGTGATGTCATAGACCAAGGCCCATAATTGACCTGCAATTAAGCAAATCATGCCCCTTTTTGTACTAAACAAAAATACTGGTCAACACTTGGATGCTAAATCTCCGTATCTCTATATCCACAACAGATATTGGAATAAAACTTACAATATGTGTTCAGTGTCATAATAATCAGTAACTGACTACGACCTATAATTGTGACCTTCCTGTCTGCAGAGTTATGTCCCCTTTTGTACTTATACAATAATGTTAAGGTGTGCATTCAGGATGAAATTCAGGATTCAGTCTGTATAGAACAAGTACATACCTCTTGATCTACTACACAAAAGAAATTGAAACTTTACACATGTCTTCAGGAACGTCATGTGAGGTAACTGATCAAGGGTTATAACTCTTACCTTCAATATGGGAGAATAATGCCCCTTTTGTACTTATAAAATGTTGATTACGTTTGCATGCAATAAGTTAATACCTGAATCTACTACAGATATTCTATTAAATATCGATGTACATCTTGGCAGTCATTTATATGGTCACTGACCAAGGGCCACGAATTTGACCTGCAATTTAGCAGAATTATGCCCATACACAATTTAGGTTAAGGTTTCTGCTTGAATTGACCAACCTTGATGAAACTTTGGATATAGCAAGCCATCATGGAGACCCAGCAATTAAGGCCAGTTTGATCAAGGTCACTTTACATGTAAATAGTGTTTCTTGTAAATAAGATCAATTAGGATGGAGATCGGGATATACTGATGAAATTGTATGTGTAGGCCTACATGCTAATCAAGATAGAGATTGCATTTTGGGCAAGTAAGGTCAAGGTCACTGTTTCATAAAAAATATATAAATTCATTTGGTTGGGATGGAGGAAGTACTCTGTAATTTTGTATACAGGTAGTGCACATGGACAGCTAGCTGGGGCTTTCATTTGGGACCTGTCAGATTAAGGTAACTGTTATTCCACTACTTAACTTCACTTTGCTCTGAGGTCTTGGACTGAAATTTGGTTTGTAGCTAGCATACATGTACATGCAATGCAGACTTAGTTTGGGATTGCATTTGGGGCCAGTCAGGTAAAGGTGAAGGTCACTGTTACTAAAATATGAAAAGATTTTCTGCTTGTGAATAAAGAGGTTTTGTGTTGAAAATTGTGTGGGTAACTTACGTATATGCAGATCTTGCTTGGATTTAGTTATTAAAATTTAAATAGTTTTTAAATGATCAAAATCGTGTTGTGTGGCATGTAAAAATTTCTTTAATAATCTAGATTTTCTGATTTAATTTTGCATAAAACTATGCAACTATTACAGACAGACAGAAAATGTATATTACAGTATAATAGTTGAGAGAGCTGTCTCGGGACAGCTCTTGTTTTTTCAAGTATCCCATAAGGAGTACATTATATACCATTTAGGACATGCATTATAGCTTGTACTTCATAGATAGATAGATAGATTTATTTCAGTATAATGACACAACATGATAAAACATATCTACATACATGATAAAATAGTAAAACAATAAACATGTATGAGAAATGAAACCATGTCATTAACATTACACCACGGATTACACAAAAAAGAGAACTTAATCTCTTATTTCAATTGTGGTCCTTGGATATTGATGGTATTGACATAGAGAGGCATGGGATGAATATCACAGATTTGAGTTATTAAAGACAATCATTTGCATAAAAAAGTAGACATATTAAAATGTGGGTAAATTAAAAACTATCTACATGGATCTGAAAGGATGATTACATATTAAGAAGATGAGTTTTAACTGACAACTTAAAAGTAGATATACTTGTAATATTCCTTAAAGCAGAAGGTAATTTGTTCCACAGAACACAGGCGTTAAATGCAAAAGATTTAGCACCAAAACCTTTGACTTTGGGTAAAATATAGCACCCACTTTCACTTGACCTAGTCTTGTATGAATGAAGAGTGTCAAAGGGAATAAAGTTTTCACTCATATATTCAGGAGCCAAACCATTTTTGATTTTGAAAACATGACAAAGGGTAGTTTGTTCCACTCTTTTTTGAACAGGTAACCAATTCAAAACCTTAAATTGCTCAATACCTATATGTGACATATGACCTAGATTGAGGACAAATCTTATTAATTTATTTTGTGTGACCTGAAGTTTATCTTTCCAAA
>VMBQ01005348.1:0-41696 GCA_007657795.1 Dreissena rostriformis | reverse complement strand
TATATAAAATATTATAAAAAAATACTATGGGCTTCCCTCATGTGGTTGAGTCTTGATGATTCTACAATCAGTTTATACCCCTGGTAAGTAGTTTGAAGTCCAACATAACTTCACAAGCACTAGCAGTAAAGTTCCAACAGCAATGGCTTTAACAATGAGAATTTCCATAAGCTTTCTCCACTGCTTCTCCTAGATGTATAAGTGATCTTACAATAAGAAAGAAGGAAATTTGGTTTTGCTAAATTATAGCCCTGTGTGTGTGTGTGCAAATGTGTACAACATCCGTTTCTATTGTATAACTTGTTATGAAGTGAATTAATGGCTCTTTTATGAAGTAATGCAATGTCAGAAATCAATTAAATAACCACAATGAAAGTTTTCATAATTGTTATTTGTGCATTTCAACAATGATTAATATGTTTAAATAGATTCATCACCTCAACATGCATTCCATGCTCCAACACAGTGCTTCATAGAAATTCTGGTCGGTAAAATTGGGAAAACAAAATAGTACTCCCAACTTTTTTAACGTCTCAAAACAGACGCTGTGCGACAACTGTTAACAGTAGTACTGCAAAACAAGAGGGCCATGGGCCATAAGGCGCTCAACTGAGAGCCAAAGGAAGTAGACTATCCAAAAAAAATGCAAGCTGATTCATGAAGATTGGACCAAAAAAGTGACTTAACATTTTTTTTTTAAATATTTGACCTAGTTTTTGAGCTCATGTGACCCAGTTCAATCTCTGCCACGATTTCATTGTGACAAATGTTCTGACAAAGTTTCTTGAAGATTGGCCAATAAATGTGGCTAATATAGCGTCAACAAGTTTTCACTATAGCCATATAAGAACAACTGCCCCGCCCCCCGGCGGCCATGTTTTTAAACGAACCATAACCATTTTCAAACTCAACCAGCTATTGTTAGAACAAATGTTCTTATCAAGTTTCATAAGATTGGATAATAAATGTGACTTCTAGAGTGTTTACAAGGTCTTACTATCAATTTAGCCATATAAGGAAAAATGCCACGCCCCCTTGCGGCCATGTTTTTCAACGGATCTCAACCATTTTCATATTCAGCACAGATATCATTAGTACAAATGTTCTGATTAAGTTTTATGAGCATTGGACCGAAAATGTGACTTCTATAGTGTTAACAAGGTTTTACTATAGCCATATTAGGAAAACTGCCCCGCCCCCTGGCGGCCATGTTTTTCAATAGACCAGAACCATTTTCAAACTCATCCAAGATATCATTAGAAAAAATGTTCTGACTAAGTTTCATGAGCATGGGACAATAAATGTGACTTCTAGAGTGTTAACAAGGTTTTACTATACAGTAAAGCCATATAAGGAAAACTGCCCCGCCCCCTGGTGGCCATGTTTTTCATCCAACCGAAACCATTTTCAAACTCGTCCAAAATAGTATTTGGGCACAATCATGTTCTGACCAAGTGTCATGAAGATTGGACTAGAAATGTGACTTCTAGAATGTTAACAAGGTTTTACAATAGCCATATAAGGAAAACTGCCACGCCCCCTGGCAGCCATGTTTATCAACCAACCGGAACCATTTTCGAACTCTTCCAAGATATTAGTGGGACACATGTTCTGACCAAGTATCATGAAGATTGGACAATAAATGTGGCCTCTAGATTGTTAACAAGGTAAATGTTGACGACTGACGACGGACAAAAGGCGATCACAATAGCTCACCATGAACACAACCATAAGCACGTTGTGCTCAGGTGAGCTAATGATAAAAATATTGGAAAACAAATTTCAATTTGATGATAAAAATCCTTATATATCTTTTAGTATCTTCTTCCCCTATAAATCCAACATAGTTCAAAATAATACAAGGCAAATAGACAAACCTCCCAGAATTCAGGCATACAATAACACTGCATTTGTACCTGATAAATGTTACTGTAGGTAAAAACAAAGGTTCTATAATTTTAGCACAGTTTCAGCACGGCACACTCAATTTTCAGCAATTAAGATTGTTTTCCAAAATTGGTGTTTAATTACGCACATTTGTACAAAGTGGTCAATCTTCAAATTGCAATTTATTATTGGTCATATGAGAGCCGTTATATACCCACAAAAATATGAAAAATATTACATATTTTAGCATACAAACTGTAGTATGTAAACAATTCAGCTTATCATATGTATTATTTGATACTACATACAGTACAAATGTTCACATTGTACAAATTTTAATCTGCCTCTGAAGAGATTTTGACCATAAAAAGTGTATTCAATGTGGCGACATAGATTCTCTCATTATTTGCCACCACTCCCAGTATGTTATCATTGGTATCCAAGGCAACCACCTGCTGCTTAGCAACGACCTTCACCTCTTGACCCGTCTTCCTGTTGCGTAGCGGGGTCGACACTGGGAATGCCTGCCTGTACAAGTACAAATGTCGCGAGTTGTCACATATCACAACGTAGGATCTGTCGGGGGGACACAAGGAGAACTTTCTCTGCTGCTTCGAGGCCTGGACATATCCGAATGCGTTAAACGTGCTGGTGTGCTTGAATTGCATGTTGCCCGACCCCTGCTCCTGTTCCCATAGCAACCCATCCACGTCATGCCTCAGGCAGATCTGCGGCGAGGAGTTGAGGGGACCCGAGACATTGAACAACCACTGGTGGCTGCCTAGCCCTACCTACAAAAGTAAGTCAGCAATTTAGAACACATTTTGAGAAGAAAAGTCACACTTTGTGAAACACTTTACCACGGTGACTAACAATTTTAGAATTTCTGAAATTCAGATGGAATCTTACTTATGGACTATGGAGTTCATATTATACACCATGATGAATGTTGAATTGATGACCATGGCCTTGTATAGCAAAAATACTTTTTTTGACTCATTTTGACTCAACTTTGATTTTTTTCTCCCTTTTTTAGAATAGTTTGACCATTGTGTTCAATGTGGTATTCAAGCTAGTTTGTTTTTTAGTTTTGAGTCTGATTCAACACTGAGTTTGAGGAGAAATATGTGCATTTTCATTTTGAAAAGATTTGAGATTGTTCGTGATCTGAACAACATTCTAAATAATCAGCTGAGTCGAAACTCAATTCTCATCTTCTGAGTTGACCTAAAAAAATGAGAATGCTCATGATACTAACCCATATGAACGTCGTCATAATATGTGTCGTGTTCTGAGAAAACTGGGCATAATGCTTGTGCGTAAATTGTCATCCCAGATTAGCCTGTGCAGTCCGCACTGGCTAATCAGGGACGACAATTTCCGCTTTTTTTGGAATTTTTCGTTTAAATGATGTCTCTTCTTAGCGAATATCCAGTTTAGGCGGAAATTGTCGTCCCGGATTAGTCAGTGCGGACTGCACAGGCTTATCTGGGATGACACTTTACGCACATGCATTTTGTCCAGTTTTCTCAGAACACGACACATATGACTATTAAGCAAGTGAACTATTGTATGTGAAAAAGATATATTTATGGGATTAATATGATTTCACACTTGTGCCGTGCTTACTACTGTACTTACAAACTTACTCATGCATATGCATACCGACCTTATGTGTGTTGCCATGGAGACTATGTCTGTGCATACTGACCTTATGTGTGACCTTGTGTGTGTTGCCATGGACACTATGCCTGTGCATACTGACCTTATGTGTGACCTTGTGTGTGTTGTCATGGAGACTATGCCTATGCATACGGACTTGACCTCGTGTGTGTTGCCATGGAGACTATCCCTGTGCATACTGACCTTATGTGTGACCTTGTGCGTGTTGTCATGGAGACTATGCCTGTGCAACCTGACCTTATGTGTGACCTTGTGTGTGTTGCAATGGTGACTAAGCCTGTGCATACTGACCTTATGTGTGACCTTGTGCGTGTTGTCATGGAGACTATGCCTGTGCATACTGACCTTATGTGTGTCCTTGTGCGTGTTGCCATGGAGACTATGCCTGTGCATACTGACCTTATGTGTGACCTTGTGTGTGGTGCCATGGAGACTATGCCTGTGCATACTGACCTTATGTGTGACCTTGTGTGTGTTGCCATGGAGACAGACGAGGGTGGAGTCGTCATCAGGGTACATGTCACACTCCTCCAGCTGCTGTGTGTTGAACGGACGATTACCATCCTTCTCCGGGCATGGATTCTGAAAAAGTCAAGAAACATGTCAATGCCACATAACCAGGATTTCAAGTTTTAAAATATTAATTTCAACAACTGTGAAAAGCTAGGCCTTCATATCAGCTACCTAGGACACAAAAAGTCAGCACAATTCCTACATCCAATATTAAGTAATTCAGTGGAAAACAGTTTTTTTTCTATTTTAAGTAACAGTGACCTTGATCCAACTGCTTCCACATGCAATCCCGAGATAGGTTTGCATCCAATACAAACAGTTCAGACCAATACCCACATAAAAACACATTTAGAGGAATACGTTTTTCTATTTTCAGAAACAGTGACCTTTATCTTAATCTAACTGGTCCCAAATCTTATCTCAAGCTAGGTATACACTCAAGCTACCTGCTCACACAATGAAAGCAAAAACTAAGTTTATTTAGCAAAATCCTGCTTTTCTATTTTTAGTTTCAGTGACCTTGACCTTTATCTCACTGGCCTGAAATAATCACCAAAGTTATGTCTTCATTTTAGCAACATACACACACCATTTCAGTCCAATACCTCCATTCAAACTCAAGTTATTTACCAGAAACTGTAATTACACTTTTAGTCTTCTTTTTTTCTATTTTTATTATCAGTGACCTTAAACTTACTATTACGACCCATAATGCACTAGCACGCTCATGTAATCTACATACACACAAAAAATTGCAATATATCCATCCCAATTAATGTAATTGACCAGGATAAGTGTTTCAATTTTTAGTAAAAATTACCTTGACCCAACATGCGCCAAAGAAATCCTCAGCTAGGTCTCTATAAGAGCTTGCTTTATCACAAGTTTTTGAGAATGCTCAATTATTATTTTTTCAAGCATTTATGATCTGTTCAAATAAATGTCCAGAAATGTTTCTTTTTGATTCTATACTAACTTTAAAACAAGATGTGTTTGTGAAACACTATGTTCCCTTTTGAGCGATTTTGACCCATATATTTGACCTTTGACCTTGAAGGATGACCTTGACCTTTCACCACTCAAAATGTGCAGCTTCATGAGATACACATGCATGCCAAATATCAAGTTGCTATCTTCAATATTGCAAAAGTTATGGCCAATGTTAAAGTTTGAGCAAACCAACAAACAGACAGGGCAAAAACAATATGTCCCCCAGTATAGACTGGGGGACATAAAAATAAAGCTTATTATTTGTTTGTTAATCTTATACATGTTAAAACATAAAAACAATTCATTATGGTATGGTCTAACATGAGATGCTTTTAAGAGAGATACTGCACAGCTATAGTGTTTTCCTTGGGCATTGAGGCATGGCGCAATTAATTCAAAAAGGGCATGTAAACGCGAGGTTAATGCAAAAAAGGGCAGTTATAAGTGTGGTGCAATTCTAGCTATGAAAATACTGTTATAGATTATTACTTATCAATTATAACGGCTATTGGTATACTTGTATAGGTTATTATTACTTATCAATTCTAATGTGATTATAATATTTATCATGAAGTTGAAGAATGCATTTCTTACTTTGTTGCATTTCTTACAAATAATCAAGTGTAAAAAAAAAGACAACATGTTGCAGACGCTGATTTTGCGGACATGTTAGGTCATAAGGCAATAAAGATGTTATCAATAAGGGCGTGTGGCGTTTTTTGCCTTTGAAAAAGGCAGAGTGGTGCTTCGGGAGGGCGGCGTGGCGCAGCGCCACGCTAAGAAAAAAAACACTAGGCTAATCATGGACAACACTTTACGCACATGCATTAAGCCCAGTTTCCCCATAACACTGCTTTATTATTAATTCACCCATTCCAACACCAAGGACTGACCCATTGCTCTGAGGTGAGGTGTGCAAGTCTCTCGTGTATGGAGGCCACCTCTGTTGGGTTGAGCACCATTTCCCCCCGCGTGTCACCCTTGACAACCAGGGGCCAGTGGCTGCTAGACTTCTTACTCAGGTACAGGTCCACCCTGCAGGATAGAAAACAGAGATATAACATTTCAATTCATTTCTACGGGTACATGTTGATTGCCTGTATTTACCGTCATGGTAAACTGTTCAGAATATATAAAAGTACACAGTTCAATTTTGCTGGAAATAAAACAGGAATACAGAGCATGCAATTAAATGATTCTTAGAGATGACAGGTTCATCTCATAATGATTGAACCAAAATATGGCTTGGGAGTGTTCACAAGCTCTGTAGTTCATTTGACCCAGTGATCTACTTTTGACAAGCCATGATCCAGTTTCAAACTCTGCCAATATATCATTTGTACAGCTGTTCTGACCAAGTTTCATAAGGTTGGACAATACATGTGATATCTAGTGTTCATGCTTCTTTAATTTGCCATAGTGAACTCGTTTTTTTATATAAAAAAGTGCCAGTTTTGAGCTGAGTAAAGGTATAATTCGGACAAATATGCTGGTGTTTCTTGAAGACTGGACAATAATGTGACCTCTAGAGTGTTCCCAAGATTTTCCTTTAGTATGACTTAGTGACCTAGTTTTTGACCCCACACGACCCAGTTTTTGACTATTCCAAGATGTCATTTGTACAAATGTTATCACCAGATTTCATGAAGATTGGGACATAAATGCAGAGCTCCTGATAAATGTGGCGTGTTCTGACAAAACTTAGGCGGAAAGTGTCGTCCCTGATAAGCCTGTGGGGACTGCACAGGCTAATCTAGGATGACACTTTACGCACAAGCATTTTGCCCAGTTTTCTCAGAACACGCCACAAATTCTCTGTCTTTGCGTATTTAATCATTAAATTTTGAGTTCATGCACAAAATACCATAGTTTTAATACCCCAGTAATCCGTAATACTTAAAGGCATTAATCAGGATATTGGTAAATATTCCTCATAATGTGCATTTACCCTTTGCATGCTGGGATATTTGTTGTCTGCTAAAATGTCGTCTGCTGAATTTCTAAAATCATCATTTTCTTCACTTTTATTCAAAGACCACTATCAGAATAGCAAACAGTTTGGATCCTGATGAGACGCGACGTTCTGTGGCGTCTCATCTGGATCCAAACTGTTTGCAAAGGCCTTAAAAATTCGGTTCCAGCACTGAAAGAGTTAACAAAATAATCATCAAACATGCTGTCTTCATCACTCATCAAGTCCCTTTAATTCATAAATTCAAATAAAAATATCAGTCTGATTTTCTTAACACCCTTAACATTTCCTTCAAGCATCTTGAATGCTAGTAACAGTATTGATTGGGGCACTTTGTGTGTACCTCCTACCCTCCATGGTCCATGTGGAGCCCTCGATGTCCACCTCACCACAGAGTTCCCCCACAAGCAGCTCCGGCAACCTGTTCTTGACCCCGAACTCCACGTGGTTGAAGGTCAAGGTCATGTAGATGTCCTTGTTGGAGACACCCTCTGGGACGGTGAACTGCACGTTAACGTCCTCATCCGTCTGATGCCACGTGTAGTCTGGGGGCTTGATGGCTGCAGATATAGTAGGGTAAGGTATAAGGAGCAATTATACTGCCTTGCTATATGAGCTAGCTTTAAAAGCGATGAAGTAGAGTGTCTGCCTGGAACCTGGAGGGACCCAGTTAAATCCCTTTAGTGGTTGTGGATTTTTCTGGCTGGGTTAGATTGGTGTCAAACATGAATAACCCACATATGGTTGTTTGTACGACATCCAGCAGATGTCATGGAAGAAGGAAATTTGTGGAAGAATTTCAACAAGAGGGCCATCAGGCCCTAAGGCGCTCACCTGAAAGCCAAAGGAACTAGACTATTCTGAAAAAATGCAAGCTGATTCATGAAGATTATTTTGGACCAAAAAAGTGACTTTTAACATGTTTTTTTATATATGACCTTGTGACCTAGTTTTTGAGCTCATATGACCCAGTTTCAATCTCTGCCAAAATTTCATTGGGACAAATGTTCTGACCAAGTTTCATGAAGATTGGCCAATAAATGTGGCTAATATAGTGTCAACAAGTTTTCACTAAAGCCATATAAGGACAACTGCCCCCCCCCCCGGCGGCCATGTTTTTCAACGAACCATAACCATTTTCAAACTCAGCCGAGCTATTGTTAGAACAAATGTTCTGATCAAGTTTCATAAAGATTGGATAATAAATGTGACTTCTAGAGTGTTAACAAGGTTTTACTATAGCCATATAAGGAAAACTGCCACGCCCCCTGGCGGCCATGTTTTTCAACCAACCGGAACCATTTTCGAACTCGTCCAAGATATTATTGGGACACATGTTCTGAGTAAGTTTCATGAAGATTGGACAATAAATGTGACCTCTAGAGTGTTAACAAGGTAAATGTTGACGCGGCACGCCGCATGATGGATGACGCACGACGGACAAAAGGCGATCACAATAGCTCACCATGAGCATGTTGTGCTCAGGTGAGCTAAAAATGGAGGGGGGTGTATGTAGAAGGGGGCCGTATAAGGAGCACTAATACTGCCGTATCATATGAGCTAGCTTTTATAAAGATGCGGTAGTGCCAGCCTTGGAACCAGGAGGGCCCGGGTTCAATCCCTATTGTGGTCGTGGACATAAGACTTGACATAATGCAACAATCAATTTTACCAAAGACATGACCAATCGTGAAAAATTCATACAATTTGTTCCCCATAACATTCCAGACTTAATGCTTCTATACATAATACAACAATTTAACACTGTTGAAAAGATGAATCTCTCCCTCAAAGGCTTAAACATAATTTTTCATTTAATACATTTTTCAAACAACAAAAATGTGAAACATAGTTTTCATAAAACAACAACAGTTTTTTTACATGGACATCTGACCACCATTAAAAATCAATATTTGACTCTTCCATACCCGTTTTTTCCGCCTCTTTCTCCTCATCGCTGACCAACGGCTGCTCGGAATCGAAGGTGAACACAAAGTCCGCCTCCCCTGCTATGGTAATGGACTGACCTTCCCTACTCAGGGCCACATAGTGGAATGGTTTCCTGCTCAGCAGCTGTCTGGTGCGCTCAAGGCTCCAACTCTTCTTGTCAACTGACAAACACAATACGGTTGACACTGACAACATAGTTTCTTCATGTACTGATGTTAATCTGACAAGCAACAAAGATTTGTTAAATAACGGACAGTGATGATGATTTTTTGTTGTTGATAAAAACATGATTTGAAACTTTTTTTTGCAATTGAACATGATAAATGTATTCTTGTATGCTGCACTCAGGATGAAACCTTCTTTTTGTGGTATTAACATAAATTGTATATACCCTACATATCATTGTATCATTTTAGAATTCAAAAGTAATATCAATCATACATGGAAACAAATCATACATTTTGGCCAATCATTTTATAGTCAACCCACTCATCAAATCTATTGAGGTCGCAGTGGCGTAGTGGATATGGTGTCCGCCAAGCGACTGAGAGGTCATGGTTTCGATCCCCACTGTGGCAGCGTTCTTTAGACTTCCACCAAAGACACAAAGTACTGGTTCTACCCAGGAAACAGACTCGAGAGCTATCCACTGTTCGAGTAAAAGCCAGAATTGGTATCTTCAACGTATCTATCCAGGGTCCGTATTGACCAACCGAATCTTAGACTTAAGTCTAAAATAACAGAATATTTTTAAAACTGTAATCTTCTAAAACTACTTGAACTTGAACTACACCACTCAAGAATATCATGGCAGTTAATATCAATAATTGTAAAATTCTTCTTTTAGAACAATATGTTAATAATATAAGCACAATTTTCAGCATGTATATCTGCAAACTCTGAGGGAAATTTTATTGAGTCTAAGACTATTCTTTATTCTTAAGTCTAATAATGGATTGGTGAATACAAGCCCAGAAGACAATACGAAGGTCTCACCTGAAGTGAAGGTGACCCACTCAATCATGGTGAGATTCTGGCTCTTATACTTGTCCTTCTGCTCAGCAGTCGCCTCGGTGACGTGGGAGAGGATACACTCAACTCTGTGAGCCTCGTTCTCAATCCAGTACACAGCGTCCACCAGCAGGGAGGGCGTCCCTTCCCCCGGAACAGTTTTCGTCAACAGCGTCTGATAAAAAAGAGAGCAATGACACCGTATTCCCGCGGAAATACCATCAAATCATGTTCGTAGTAAAGAAATTGTTGGCTTTAACAAAGGTTACAAATAAGTATATATGCAGACACAAGAAATAATAATATATAGTGGGGGCTCTGTGGGTGGTAGTGCATACCATTTCAATGGAAATGTATTGATTTTAGGTTATACCAATTAACCTGTAAGAATTGTTTAACCAAAGGCACCATGGCCATTTAAGGTATCTTTAAATATGCTGTGGTGTAGTTAAGTTACTTAGAAAGATCACTTCTCATAGTGTATTTTATTACAAAGGACACAATAATCAGCATACAAAACATCATGTTCAAAAAAAATAATCTTATTTCTTATCCATTTTTGTAATACTCCCTCATATGTGTAATTAGACAGTTATTCTTCAATCACATTTATATACATCCAAGTTAACTAGAAATAACCACCTTCCAAGGAACATCGTTTCCAGTCTGTCGGTCTCCTGTCTCTACGATGTGTACTCGCCCTGCTCCGTCGCCTATGACAACCAGATCAACGGACAGGAAGTGAACACGCACTGCGTAGTGGCTGGGAACCAGCTGTCTGTCGTCAGCATCAGGAATCCTATACACCGGCAAGCTGACACTGACAGCGCTGTCCTGGAATGGATGAAAACAGTGGTATTTAACACTTTCCCACTCAGATACACATTTTGAGGTGTTTATAGTCACTGAGAAAATCAAATTAAATTAAAGACCTTTCTTACTCGATTCAAGTTTAAAAGGCTTCATTTTCAACACTAAAATACTGATGAGCAGTAGACAGCATGACACCTGAACAGACTGCGAGTTAGTTGCAAGCTGTTCTAGTTATATGATGTTTACATAAGCCATTTTACTTCGCTTCTGAGCGGGAGAAAGTTAAGTGTTTTTCACTGTTAAATCACTTTTATCAGTCAGTGAACACTTGATGAAAAAAAGAAAAACAAGAGATGTGTTCGTCAGAAACACAATGCCCCCTTCTGCGCCGCCGCTTTGATATAAAATTTCTATTTATCATTTGGCAGGTATAGAAATTATCTCCCTTTAAAGCTTATTACTTTCCTTGGATTTTGTTTTTTGACCTTGAAGGATGACCTTGACCTTTCACCACTCAAAATCTGCAGCTCCATGAGATACACATGCATGCCAAATATCAAGTTGCTATTTTCAATTTTGCAAAAGTTATGACCAATGTTAAAGTTTTCGGACGGACGCACAGACTGACGGACAGACAGACGGACGGACTGACAGTTCAACTGCTATATGCCACCCTACCTTGGGCATAAAAATAACCATTTGCATGCAAACATATACTGATCAACAGTCAATAACAAATAACAGTTTTTTACAACATAGCAATCACTTTTGGTCAACCACAAATGTTAACTGGTGTTATTCATCAATTTCAAAGTAATTTATGATTTATTTATTTTTAAATAATTTTTAATGTAAATTTGTTTGGCCTATTTCTTTGATTAAAAAAAATCTCTCTGTGTATACATTAGTAAGTAGTTAATGGGCTGACTGTGGGAAAAGGGGATTAACTGTGTGGGGCCAAGGCTTGACTGTGTGGGGAGGAGAGTTGACTGACAATCCTCAGTATGACACAGTTATCAGTTTGTCTGAGATAGCGGAGATCTTATGTTGACTTACTGTTGTTAGGCTGTGTCTCACATTCCAGAGCTTCTCCACCAAGTAGACATTGTCCCTGACCCAGGGGTCTACCATCAGGTGGTTATGGATCCCTAACAGCTTGGCATGATGGTATGAGAACTGGCCATCTTGAAGCTCGACAGCATACAGAACTGGCAAGAAAAACGGAGTGTCTAATACTTGCATTCAAGATACAATGTACTTAATACACACTTGTTTCACATCACGCAATTATTGCTGAACTGATGTGGATCCAGAAATATTTCACATGCACCAGAATGATTTCTCTTTGAGTTCTTTGAGTTCAAGAATTTGGACACATAGCACAAGATCATCATACATCCGACTCACAACATCTAATTTTGAGTCTAATAAAGCAATTTTCAAAGAATTTGGTAATATAAATGAACCATAATCTATTGAAATCAATTCAATTTTAAATAATGTTTAAATGTTTCACATCGTTTTAATGTTTTTCAGCAAAACACGGAACAATTCCATTAAACATGATACCCTTAATTACAACCAAATTGGCATTATGATAAAATAATGATTAAAATGACGAAAAGAAGTAATACCACCTATCAAAATATCATGTACGTACTAAAGTTTCAAATATAAGTTATAACGCTCTTAATTGAATTAACCAATCAGGTGATAAATTTGTTTATTTATAGACTTAATCTTTTCTATCTGACTAATTGAAATGACTCATTTCTTCTAAATAATCAAGGTTAATAACAAGAGAATATTGAGATTCCATTAACCCGTGTATGCCTAATGGACTCCCCCAACCTTCTAAATTGGATCAATTTATTTCCAAAATTAGGGATGTCTAGTATATTTATTTCTATATTTAGAATATTTCTTACAGAAATTCCTTTAAGCAAACAGCGCAGACACTGATGAAATGCCGCATCATGCGGCGTCTTGTCTGGGTCTACGCTGTTTGCCAAGGCCTTTTCTAGACGCTAGGCATAAATGGGTTAAACACAGTGTTGGTGTACATGTAGTTGATGAATCCAAAATGGAAGGGGTATCTTTAAGATATTTATGGAACATTAAGAAGAAAATGATTATCTATACAGATATGTAAATTTATTTTACAATATCAAGGTTTTACATGCTTATTCAGCATGTAAAAGTTGTCCTTAAAACTGTGTGCTGCTCAATAGACAAAGAAGTTTTTATTTCCATAATATTGTAGACCAGAGCCCTACAAGTAGTGTTAAGTCACAATTGATTCCATGGAATCAAGGTAGAGAAGAGTTAAGGAAATAAGTTTTTACATTGCATAATGATTGTAAAAGAAAACAACCTAGAATTAGTATTTAGTACAATCAGTTCAATCGTTCCATATAGATAATTTTTAATTTACACCCAACTGAGCACCTTTGTACAGTTTTCACCCCTAAACAAATAGGCACAGGCACAAAATCTTTGATTGAGAAGCAGTGCTGTATAGCAAGGAGGTGATCAATATGAAATACATAAAACTGAAGACTAAGCGAACTAGTTCTTCTTGAATGCTTTGAGCTTTTATGATTACATACGTACAGCTCAAAGTTCTTCATGATAAGTGCTTTTTTTATGTAGAAAAATTATGTGTCACATGTCTATAAAATCAAGTTCAATCAACCTAATACATCTTAACAAACACAATACCTAGCTGTTACATTTACATCAATTTGCGTGTCATTTGTGGAGAAATACTCAACTTGACCAAAAAAACGTTATCAAACCGAAAGCCAAAGTTTAGAATTAACGATTTGATCTATTTTACAGAGGTTCCGGATATAGTCGATGTATAACGCTTGGTTGATTAGACACAAGATAGATTTAGCTTAAGGAGGATTCTGGAGATAGTCAAAAACATATTTTGAAATTCAGAATACAAGGCATTCTCCATTGAAAAACTTACACATTTTCATGAATTGTTGATGTGTTTGAAACTTTGGATTTATATCATTATTATGCGAGCACACCATATCACATTAGTTGTTTAATTTGTGCATTAGTTATATATTTATGATCTGTTTGTATTTATTTATGACAGAAAAAAGTTTGTTTCTTATATTACCGATTAAAGTGCTTTCAGGATTCCAGGCGGCGAGTTTACGTGAAAAAAAACAGTTATCAGTTGCAACTCCCAGCGAATCAGAGGGTCAACATCTGAGAGTTGGATTATTGCAACTACAAGCGAACTTGATTAGGGCGAAAAGTTCCTGCTAATACGATGAGGTTGTCAGTTCCGAATCACTAACGAAATTATAAATGCATACTTAGAAACAGCGACCGACATTGATTTCGAATATAGTGTATTTGTCAGATAATTTCAACCTTGATCCTGCGCTTATCTTAGTTTTCAGTTAGTTTCTAAATATAAATGTGTATTTATGTTTTTCCTCTATCGTACATTTTCTCCATTTCAGGTTAATATTCTCCAATAGCGAATCGCGGTACAGCAGGAGCATTTTCATTAAAGGGGTTTCTCAAAACAAACTTTTACTGTCAAAATCGTTTATTTATCATTCATAAAATATAAAAAACATAATCTGATCAAGGTATGTAATCACAGAATTTGTAATAACAATAACAATAAAGAAAACAAAAATAAACAATGAAGACAATAAAAATGAATGGACCCTTTCAAGAGAAAACCCTGTACATTACATCTGCATATATTGTTATCTCAGATTAGCCTGTGCCGCTGCAGTCCACACATGCTGATCTGTGATGAATGTTTCAGTTTTTAGTGGACCATATTAAAAAAATCTTGAAACAGAAAATACAGTGAAAGGGTGATGTTCCGATTCAGCCATTGTGGGCTGCACATGCAGGCTCATCCTAGATAACAATTTATGCAAATGCACCATACCCGGTTTTCTCATGAAATGACCATTGAATGAGCTGTTCTGTAAAGACATGAAAGAACTGGCACTTTCTGATACCAATGGCAGTGAAAAATAATTAAATAACATTTATGTTGTGAAACAAGAGCTGTCCATGACAGCACGCTTGACTATTTGGTTCCTTGTCAATGAAGAATTTTCCAACTTCAAAAGGGGACATCATTTGGCTATACTACTGGTCAGAATTATTGAAATTGGCATAAAATCTAACATGATGCCCATACATATATTGGTTAAGTTTAAAGTGAATACCAAAATAAAAAACAATAAAAAAAAACACTTAAATTTCTATGTAAAAAGATGATCATACTGGTAATTTAGCTTAAATGTTGATCAGAGTTATAGGGTTGGGCATATGACCTAATATTATGACCATGAATACATCCGTAAAGTTTCACATGGTAACCTTTAATCACAGAGTTCTTTAGTGTTATTTGTTTAGTCAAAAGTTGTAATGTTGGGGGTAGGGTAATGGTCTCTAGTCGTGTCCTCATGGATATTTGTTCTACTGATGTTACCCGATGCTGAAGACCTTTCGCTGTCGGGCTGAAGATGAAAGAATTCTAACTACTGACTAAATTAAGATGACACAACTGCAACATGCATTTACTAGTTATAAATAAATAGCAATTTTGTTTTTGTCACTATGTTCTTAAGACACGTGTTGGATCCCCACTGCGGGAGCATTCTTACGCAAAAAAGACACAAGTAAGTATTTAAGTTATTCGGCTGGCTTCAAATTTCATCTTATGAATGGCTTTTATGTGGCATGTTTAATACAAATATTCATTTACCATAATATTCAGACCTGATGAGATAAATTTGTAAATACAGGCAATCAAGACAAAAGAAAGGCTCATCATCTTCCAGTAAGTATGATAAACTCTCAGCATGCACCCTAACAACACACTTGTCGCACTGAACCCACATTGGTTCCAGATTAAGTTCATGGTCTTCTTCCCAGGTCATATGGCAAGCTTTACTTTAATATACTTTAACAAACACAAATAATTCAACTGTCAATTACAATGACCCGTTTAAATAGCTGTATGAACGTTAACAAATACGTTAGTGACAACCCCCATTACGCGAAACGGATGTTTCGAAACTGACATCTGTACCAGAGTGTCTGTTTCGCGTGTTTTAATCAACAATTCAACTGAAAATGTATACATCTTGTTGTTTTCTGATTCTCTGATCAATATCTTTCAAATCAATACCGCGATCATTTACCTTTGACAATGGATAAGGAAAATAATCGTTTCTTTCTCAAAGATCACCAAAACCGTAGGCAGAATTTTCGCGCAAGTCGAAAAAATGCCTGCGAACGTTTCAATGATCGTGACTGTTTAGAGTTATCTGTTTACTTACGTTTTTTTTTATAGAAAAAAATCAAATGTTTTTGTTTATGACTGCACAATTTGTTTAGTTAAAAGTGGTAAGGTTCTTTTTTAAATGATGAGTAAATTTCGATTTGTTTTGGAACTGGAGAATTTTCGGAACTGACGACCTAACTGAATGTATGAGCATACTGCTAATCTAACGTGCAATTTGATCAAACTTCTCGGAAAATGTGCAAAATAACAGCTTTCATCATATATGATATAAGCTAAATCTAAATATAGCCTACCATTTTCTAAATTCGATGTATATATTGGCTGTTTGTCCAATGACAGTTTGTAACCCTCGAAATTAGGATTTAACAAATCTCGGTCTGGCTTAAGTTCCATGGAGGCTGCCATGATTCTTTGAAAATACAAAACGACACCGCACTGTATACTTTTTGTCAGGATGGTACCTGGCATATCATTCACGTACTGGTTAAAATCGAAAACCAATCCATGAGAATGTAGTCTATTTTTAGAACTGGGAATTCCAAACTTCACAAAAAATTGGGAATTTTGGGCCAACATTTACGTCTTCATTGTAGAATTAAACAACAACATTGAGTCTCATTGTGATTATAATGTAGGTATTTGACATTGTATTTCAATTAATGACAGGCTTATTAAATGTCAGTTTGTTTGAGAATAGACTTTTGTGTTAGCTAAAACTGAAAGTAAGGACACTGAATTTCTAGACTAGATCGAGTAGAGAAGAGACAAGACTGACGCTGCTTGACTAACTCAGTCACCAAGTTTCACTTCCAAGGCCAGTTCCAAAAACTGTTTCGATCACTTCAAAGGAGTTTATATATTAGACAAAATATAACTTTATTGAGCGTTGTCATTTTCAGTCATAAAGAGTTTTAACAAAATTGGTCAAACTCATTATTTTTCTTTCTATCTTTTAAATTATTTCTAATTATTTTATAGGTAAATGTGTTCGCAAACTTGTTATAATATATATTTTATTATTTACTGATCGACCAATTTTGATTGACATTGAGTTAAGCCATTCACTTAATTATAATTTTTATGTATCGTTAAAGTACCTCTTCTCGAACCTCACCTCTTTTCGAACTCTTCAATTGTTTACATGTTACTGGCATGCGCGCACACGCACTACATCACCGTTTTTTGTGTACAAGTGAATTGTTTACAACGACTTGCGTGTAGCTGTCAATCAACGAAAATGCATCAAAAACAGGTAGAATAAGTAGATTAAAAACAAAACATGTAAAACTCATTGTATTTCTTAACGTTTTTTTACATATATAATGATTTTTATTAAAAAACTATAAAATTTAGTCTTATTTTGTTCTCAACTTTGCTTGACAATTTATACACTTCGGCTGCTGCAGTAAGCCACTAGTCAAATCATGTGACAAATTTATTTTCAATGCTGAACACTGAAGGGTTCGTAAGCAGGTACTCGTTGTTTGGGCGGCATTGACAGTTTTTGTAGAAACAAGTAATTCATCAAATGGAGCACGTATTTATATGTTTCACTATATTCAACATTATATTTGACGTGTCAAAAATTAACTTTTATTAAGAGGTTCGAAAGATGGTTCGTCCATGATAGATTTTTTTGCCTAATGTTAACATTAATGCGAAAAAACATACAGAGGCATTCAATTTCAAAATGTTTTAATTGATCTCTTCTTGGAATGAATTAAAGATAATACGTAGGTGTAAATCTTCTATTTAGCTTTACTAAGAATGCTTTTAAATTAAAATTTATTTATCTTCTTCAGGCATACTTTGAAGGTACAGGGATAGTTGAACCAATATCATGGCTGCCGTACGTACTGGCCAGGAAAGTGTAAATCCAGCAGATAGACTGGACGAATCATACCTTTTATGCAAAGCTGACATTGTTCAAGGTGCACAGCTTGGAAGAGGTGGATTTGGTATTGTGTGTAAAGGTACCTGCAAAGGGAGAGAAGTTGCAATTAAGTTCCTTGCTCCAGACGGACGAGATATTTCAATGAGGCAAGTTTAATAAATGCCCGTTCTTATATAGACCTCCGCTATTTGTGGTTAAGCATCTAGACATAAGTAATTAGTCAATTAAGTTTTTTTCCATGATGTATGCCTATAATTTCATAATAACACGTTTCTTCGTAACTTTTGCATTATACTAGTATATAAAAATATGGCAATAACTTTGTTTTGTTCTAACTTATGGTAAAGTCAAGGCTGGTAGATCTGGTTGTTGTTTTATTTCATTTAGTTAAAACTGTTATTTCCATTTTCTACAGAGATCTGCGAGACTTTAAAAAAGAAGTACGGAGATTATATGAAGCAAGTGATCATAAGTATATTATAAACATCCATGGGGCAGTGTTTGAACATGGCATGAATGCAATCATCCTTGAATACATGCACTTTGGAAACGCTGCAAAATTTTTACAGGATTATACAGGTAATTTGTTATTTCTAAATCAAACCCCAGGCCACATGATTATAAACAGTCATAAGCTTTATCTCAGCCTTCCAAATTAATTATGCCCCCCTTCGAAGAAGAGGGGGTATATTGTTTTGCACATGTCGGTCCGTCCTTCGGTCCATCCGTCCGTTGGTCGGTCGGTCTGTCTGTCCACCACATGGTTTGGGGATGATAACTCAAGAACGCTTAGGCCTGGGATCACGAAACTTTATAGGGACATTGGTCATGACCGGCAGATGACCCCTATTGATTTTCAGGTCACTAGGTCAAAGGTCAAGGTCTCAGTGACCTGAAGCAGTTAAATGGTTTCCGGATGATAACTCAAGAACGCTTAGGCCTGGGATCATGAAATTTCATAGGGACATTGGTCATGACCGGCAGATGGGTGTGCAGAAGACGTGCGTCAGTCATGCAGGGTCAAGGTCAAACTTAAAGGTCAAAAGTTTGAGCCTCTATGTTCTTGTCCGCTCCATATCTATCATACCATTTAATGGAATTTCATGAAACTTGGATTATAATTCATGCTCTGGAAATGATGAGCAGAGATAATAAAGAACGACTCTGAAGTGTTCTAACTACTTTTAATAAGCACCAATATAACAGTATGTGAATACAATAGGTTTAACACCATGAAAAGCTGGTATGAGAGAGAGAGCCCAGAGCTACAGTGTTATAGGTACAGTCAGCTATGTACATCACATGACTTAAACCTGGTAAACTCTATAATATTAGAAAAGGCATATTGGCTTAGGTCAAAGTAACACTTGAATGTCAATAGTTTGAGTCTCCTTTTTCGTATCAACTCCATATGGCTTATACCTTTTAAAGGATGTATTTGCAAGTTGGAAAGGTAATTGAGACCTTGTGCAGAATACATGAGTCAGTCATGCCATCTGATGGTGCAGTTTACATTTTAATTTCAAAAAGTGTATCCTCTATTTTTATGCCTGTTTTATATACCCATTTTCATGAAAAGTTAATTTCATTCAAAAGATGTGCAGAGGTCACTATGTTAATTAAACTGGCCTAATTTAAAAGTGGTCCATTTAAAGGTTAAAACAATCATGGCATCATGATATAGTTATCTATTGGACTGACTTGTTAAAATTCAAACTTAATGTAAAATAAATGTTTTGCTCTGTTTCTGTAATTATATCAATTACAACAATTTCATGTTGATCTATATTTGTGTGTTTAACTTTTCAGTGGAATTGCCATTGAAGATGCGTATAGTTTGTCAGACATGCTCTGCCATGAATTGGCTGCATTCAAAGGTTCCACCTGTGAAGCACTTAGATTTGAAAGCAGAAAATGTGCTGATCAACAATTATTTTGATGCTAAGGCAAGCATATTTTGAATGTTCAGGCTGATTCCGAAATGTTGATTTATAAGATTTTACTACAATTTAATATTGAGAAATTTGATCGATTTTTGTCTGTTGTGCGTCATCAGTCGTCAAGATTTATCTCTTGAACACTCTAGAGGCCTCATTTTTTGCCCAAATGTCATGAAACTTTGTCAAAACAAAATTAATTTGACTTGGTTCAAAATTGGGTCATGTGGGTTCAAAACCATTGGTCATTAGCTCAAATTACAAACAAAACATATACAACGGGTATATCTCAACTGAACCTTTTGCTCTCTTGTTGGATAATTTACCAATGAAAATCACCATGTGGAGATGGTGTGTCATTTCTGAAACCTGTGTCACCAGCTTAAAGGTCAAGGTCACAATAAGAAATCATATATGGTCATAATAATTATATAGCTTGTCTGGGCTGTCATTTCATCATTGTTAAACCAACTTAAAAATAACTTGGCAGAAATAATCACTAAGTGGAGAAGAAGTGTCCTATGCTCCTAGCTCAAAGGTCAAGGCCTTAATTAGCAGTCAAATATTAAATATGGGCATGATTCACGCATTTTTGGCAATACCTTTACATGTTGCCAAAAGGTATATCGTTTCAGGATATCTAAAGATCGATTTGACCTAAGATAATCCTTGTTACCTGGTTAGTTGGCCTATCAATTTTGACTTTTACAAGTCAGATGTCAAGGCTTGTAACAAAAAACCATTTCCACACAAAATCTAAAGAGAGCTTGAACCTAGGTCAAGGTCACATGGTCATGCAATATTAAAAAATCTGTAAACAATATCATAGACATATATTGATGACTTGGTCAGGGAGGCATACATACACTGTAACTCCAATATAACGCAGATGACGGGGTCCAAGCCACAAGACTGCGTTATAAACGGAACCTCGTTTTGAGCACATTTATTGCCATGTTGTATTGTCATTCATCAATACATGCATATAAACCCTACTGTATCGATAAGTGTATACATACCGCTTTTCTTATGTATGTATATATATCCGATAAGCTAATATAAATACAACCTCAAGTAAAAAAAATTATTCCAGCCATTTTTGAAGATAAATGTGTTTAAGCATTTTGTACTACAACTTTTTTTTTTTTCAGTTATGTGATTTTGGCTTGTCACACTTAAAAACACAAACAGTGACCTTAGAATTTGAAACAAGACGAGGCACTGTCACACATGTTGCCCCTGAGGTTCTAGAAAATATCAATGTGAAACCGTCTACAGAACAAGATGTGTACGCCTTTGCTATTATGACATGGGAAATCTTGACTGGCAAAAACACATTTGGTAAAAGTTTCTTCTGTTCTCTGTAATATTTATATACATATTTATGAAATTAAATAAATATTTCTTTTTCTGAATAATAAATATTAATAGTTAAGCATCCAATCGTAAGACAGCTCTTGTTAATTAGTGATTGAAAATAAATGAATAAAAGTTTCATCCTTAAGTGTTCTGCAACATAGGGCGCAGAAATGACAAAAGAATGTTCCTGACATTTAAATGAATATGGTTTCTGTGAAATCCTTTAATGCTCTTGAAACTATTTATTACTTTAAAAAAACAATAAAAAAAAAATGGAATGTATTGCATTTGAAGTTGGCGAATAAACACAATTTTACTGAAACAATATCATCCATCAAAAATGTTTGTACTGAAGGATAATTATATGCTTTGTCATTTGAGTACCAGAAATGCCATTTAAATGGTGTTCTACTGTAGGACTTATGTGCATCAAAATTGGGCTTGGTTGCAATTTATTTCCATCAATAATCAAAATCAATGTCTATTAATATTACAGATGGGATTCATAGAGAGGCAGTGATAATGTGCGTTAAAACCGGTCAGCGACCAACCTTACGCGACCTGCCTGAGGAAGTACCGCAGAATATTTGTGCTATGATTTCAAAGTGCTGGAATCAGAGTCCCATGCAGCGACCAACATTTCAGAGTTTGTAGCATCTACTGACCTTTTTTTCAAAACATACTGCAAATCCAATTACCTGAATTTCCATTAATTTGTGAATATTCCTGAACTGGAGTTTTTTGAAACAGTTTTCTCAAACTGCATGCTTTTTTACCTTAAACACTCGCTTTCATGATTCCGTGAATCTATATTTATATAGGTAATAAACATTTGAGATATTAAAATGTTAAAATTTAACATGTCGAATGTCACCTCTATGATGGTTTATATGATGATTACCTTGTAATTCTTAATTCTGTTCTGTTTCAAACACCCATTGTCAATGAATTCAGTACACATGATGAAATCATTCTCATTTACAGTATTTTTTTAGTTGTTTAGTTGGTCTATATTTGTCTGGAATAAGGATAATAAAACCACATGTAAATGCTTCCAGTATAGCTTGCATCATAAAATAAATAGATGCACATACAATAGTAATGTCATCAAACATTAAAATAAAACCTCGGCATGAAAATGTTCTGCAATTGTGGTTGATAGGGCATGATAGTCTATGTAATATAAGTAGAAGTATATACAGTAGGTTCATTTTACTTTAATTGCCCATTTATGACATATGAATATTTATATTAGTATGTATAATATAGAGTGTGAACATTACTGATATAAACAGTATTTTGATTAAACTTATGTACATTTTGTTGTTTTGACATGTGAACAGTATGATGTAACTTGGGCCCTGTTATTGTTTTGACATAAATGCAAGTTGACAACTAAAGATTTAACAATACCATAGATCTAGAAATCGTTGCAAAATGCATGAATTTATAATATTGGGACACCCCAAGTTTTGGCAATATAACAATTTAACATATTAAAACATGACATATGGCCATACTAAATTTGCTCGGAAAGACATTGTCTGGATTCTAGAGATGACAGAAACATATATGAAATATCAAATTAAAAAAAATATTTGAATGTCCTTTTTTACAGATCTGTACCCTGATTTGAACAGACTGTACCTTCAATTCTACGAACCAACTGTGTATTTAGCCTGCCAGAATATCCGAAGACAGATATGTGAGAAATTTCAAGAGGATCAGGTAAGAAGTTTTAGACAAAATTCAAAATCAGTGGCCATTACATGTAGATAATTATTGAATGTTTACATCAAGCTAGGAAGGATTTTCAGTTATGTACCTCTGATTTGCATAACACAAAATGTGTAGAATTGTCGATGGCTTTATTGTTATAACCTTTGATAGTGCAGAGGTTGTTACACTTGCTTCTCACCTTGACAACTCGATTTCAATCTCCACTCACGGTGCATTTAAGACCACATCCAAATAAATAATACTTAAATGTTGACTGTACAAAATAAGCTTGAAATAAAACAATGCATTTTTTTAATGTGATAATATTTGATATAAAGTTGAAAGTAGTTTTATCATTTGGAGTCTGTAAAAGAATTCACAGCACTACTACCATATTTTATTCTGCAATTGTTTATGTTTTGAATGTTTTATTTTCTAACCAGGTACACTATCAGGAAGATTACGAGTGCACAAGTCACTTTGACTCGCAAGCCCCTTTGCCTGGTATGTCCCCTGAGTGTGATGCAGCAAGGTCAATCCCAAGTGACGCCAATGCCTCAATGGTGAATAGATATGACCACTCAGTGGATGCTCACCCCACACTTGATATGCCAGCATTATTGAATGGGAATGCCAGTAGTGATGACCACCAGAGGAGCACTGACTATGTTGAAGGAATGCGAAACCTCACAGTGACACAACCTGTAGACGAGGGTTTTGGGACATTGAGAGAGGTGGACGAAGTACGACAGGCTCCAACAGTGGCTGCTGTTCAGTTTGGGGTTATGGCCTCTCCTGACCCTGATCGCTCGCAACCAAGTTTTAATGCTGTTCCACAAAGGTACATTCAAAGCAATGATCTGTGTAATTGTTTTGTATAATACTGCAAACCATGCATTTTTTTAGACATGTAATTTCGTTGTTCTTCAATAATTGGCAAACTGGTTAACACAAAGAAGTGTATATTTCTAGTTAGAAAAAAATCAATGTGGACTTTGCGTGGTCAGTTGTTGATATGATTGCAACATTTGTTATGATATATGGCGGGTGCCACTGCAGGTGGGCCCTTATTATTCCTTGATTTGTTGTTGTTGGCACAGGTTCTTCTAAAACTACCCCGGGTACTCTTATGTATAGTACAAAGTAACCTTGTACTCGGAGAAGAGAAAATATACAAAATGTACCCTGGAGTATTGCCGGCGTATTTAAGCATATTTTTCCGTACCTGGGGTACATGGTAGTATACATAAGAGTACCTGGGGTTCTTTTAAGTAGCACCTGAGCTGACAAAGACCTATTGAGGCTTGTTGTCACATGCCAATTAAGAAATAGTACATTGTTATGAAGTGCTATTAGACTGAACAACCATAACGAAGCCATTCTTTAAATAGTCAAATTCAATGACAATAATGACCAAACTGTTGACAATCAAACCTTTGTTGGTGAAAATTAAAGAATGTGCGAATATAAATTGTATGAAGTCTATTTAAATCATGTTGACAGTATCGATACAGCTTTACTGCATAAGCTTTTTTACATGAACAAATCAATTGTCAGGTAAATTATCAGTATTATCATAAATGGCATTGTGTTGGGAATAATTGATCGTAGTTATTTTTAATCCAAGTAGTGGATCATTCAACCCACGAATTTTAATGCCCCACGAATATTAATGGTTTTCATAATACTTATCTGTCTTTAATTGTTTTATTGTGCATTTGTTTTATTCTTTTAAAAAACAGTTGTTTCTCTTATCCCCCGCCAAAGATGGAGGGATATAGAATTGGTGTTGTCCGTCCGTCAGTCTGTCACAAAAGTTTGAAATTGGCGGGGGATATCAATTCAATGAATTTGCTTGTTTCTTTCACATCATCTGTACGCATTCTATGAGCTCATGTTTGGTAATTCTTCTGCAGATTGGGTCCTGTATTGGATACTACGCCTATTCCAGCACCAAGAAATACAAGACCAGGAGTATGGTCTAATTTGGATGAAACATCTATGCAGGTAAATAAATTGCACGTATAAAGAAGAGAAATGCATCATTGATGTCATAATAATAACAAATATAGCAATAGCTACAGGCCTATTTGCCAAACCTCACACACTTTTTACTGTAATATTATAATGTATGTGACACTGTTACATGATAGTGTAAGTCTTTAAATGATGCTTTGGTTAAAAAAATTGTTTGCATTCTATTGCACTTGGGCATGATTAAATGAGATGGCAACAAAAAGCTGTGTTCAAAAGCTGTACTTATTTGTTCTGAGTGTCCTTTTTTTACCTTTTTTCTGTTTTCAAAATGTGTGGAAAATATATTAAGCTTAGTCTATATGTTGTAATGCAATTATCGATTGATCATTTGTATTGTACTTCTTTGAAAACAGCTGAGACATGATGCTTACCCAATTCAACGGAACACCACGGATAATGTAGCACCGTCAATTCTTGGTCAGCAAGTGCCAAATGCTAGAGTAGTGCAGCCTGAAATTCTGGGTCAGTCTGCTCCAAGGCCAATAATACAGCCTGGAAATATAGGACAGTCAGCCCAAAGGCCTACAGGGCAGTCTGGAAACCAAGGACAGTTTGACCAAAGGCCTATTAGACAGTCTGGAAACCAAGGACAGTTTGACCAAAGGCTTATTGGACAGTCTGGAAACCAAGGACAGTTTGACCAAAGGCTTATTGAACAGTCTGGAATTCTAGAACAGCCTTCTGTCCTGCATCGTCTTGAGAGCACTGTTTCTGTGGATCAACACCCATCAGGCAGATCAAACTCTCAACCACATGGGGTTTGTATTACTTTTTCTTTTTCAGTGAAAAATATTTCATACTTTGTATAGAACGTAGAATGTAGCAATGAAAAGCTGTATATAATTATCAGTAAAAAAATCAGGATAATTGTACATCAGTTAAAATCAAGGAAGATTTTTTATTATTTTTGTTCAGTGCTGTTAAGCAAGCTAAGTGTGTACAGTGTAATGCTTTAAAGAAACGTTTTTACTTGTTCTGTTAATCAACGTTTAAGTTCTTGAACCCATGTTCAAACATATTTTTATTGTGCGTGTTTCTGACTGTTTTTTTTCAGACATCTGACAGGGACTATACTGGGGCTGCTGCAGCGGGAGCAGCAACACCACTGGTGATCAGTCATAAACATGGTAAGTGCTTATGTTGTTTTAGAGCCCTACTCATGTTGTTTTTGAGCCCTACTCATGTTGTTTTTGAGCCCTACTCATGTTGTTTTTGAGCCCTACCCATGTTGTTTTTGAGCCCTACTCATGGTGTTTTTGAGCCCTACTCATGTAGTTTTTGAGCCCTACTCATGTTGTTTTTGAGCCCTACTCATGTTGTTTTTGAGCCCTACCCATGTTGTTTTTGAGCCCTACTCATGGTGTTTTTGAGCCCTACTCATTTAGTTTTTGAGCCCTACTCATGTTGTTTTTGAGCCCTACTCATGTTGTTTTTAAGCCCTTCCCATGTTGTTTTTGAGCCCTACTCATGTTGTTTTTGAGCCCTTCTCCTGTTGTTTTTGAGCCCTACCTATGTTGTTTTTGAGCCCTACCCATGTTGTTTTTCAGCCCTACTCATGTTGTTTTTGAGCCCTACTCATGTTGGTTTTGAGCCCTACTCATGTTGTTTTTGAGCCCTACTCATGTTGTTTTTGAGCCCTTCCCATGCTGTTTTTGAGCCCTTCCCATGCTGTTTTTGAGCCCTACTCATGTTGTTTTTGAGCCCTTCTCATGTTGTTTTTGAGCTCTTTAAGCTCTTCAATAAAAACGGTATTATGCACATTTCACTTCACATCTTAAATTAAGATTTCTCTTAGAAGCTTTAAAACATACAGCCCCTGTTCTTATTGACAGCTGGCGGGGGATTCACACAGATTGAGGTCCACCAAAACTTCAAGATACCTCCAAACATTCAGATCGGCAACGGCAACAAGATGGTGATCCATGAAAATGGCGGTCGGAAGAAAGAGAAACGAAGAAAGTCTTCCAGCAAGAAGTGTGACATGAATTCACTGACAAGTAGGCAGTTGTAGTTCTTGTTGTTTATTTTATTATTGGTAGCATAGGGGGTAATCACATGACAAACATGATGCTGAGACAGGCATTTTTCGCCGTTTTATACCCTTTATTACTTGTATTAATTGTTTAAATGCCGCTCACTTTCCAGCCATATCAGCAAGAAAGTGATTAGCCTCTATTTTGTATTTATATTTGCTTTATATCTCGACTTTACTCGCTGCACATTTTTCTTAGTGTATTTGTAATTAGGTCACCCCGCTAAGAAATTTCGGAGCGAGATATAGAGTGAATATTAATACGAAATAAACGCAATGACTTTCTTGATGATATGGCTGGAAAGTGAGCAGCATTTTGTAAAATTACAAAAGAAATGAATGGTATTAAATGGCGAAAAATACCTGTCTTGGAATGGACATCGCCATTTTGTTTGTAACGTGATTAACCCTTCTAGGAAGGATGAACTAAAAAAATATGGATGGTAATTTTGTCAAATTTATTTTTCATAGCGTGGTTTATTATTGTATACACTTTATACAAAAATGTTCAGATTTTTTAGACAAAACGTGTTTCAAGTCATGTGTATAGTAAATGTTACTAGTATTTAATTGCGTAGAACTTAATGTTATATTTTTTCGATGGACATGTTCTTATGTGAATAACAGCATTTCATGATATCTTATATAAAATAAGTTTAGAAATTTTGATAGTTGTAAACAAGTCTTGAAGCGCTTACTCACAAATTTCCTGCACAAAGTTCAATAAAATATGAGAGGAGAACATATGTCAGATATTTGTATACACCCGTTCGAAAAACGGCCATTTTAAGGAATCAACCAAGTGAGCGGCCAGGCGTCAAGACATTTTTGTCCAGAGCAAAACTTTGTCCAGCATGGATGGATTTCAAATAACTTGGCAAAAATCATCGGCATGATGAGACGGAATGTCCAGGTCACTAGGTCTAAGGTCAATGTCACAAATCAAGGTCAATTGTAAAAGTCTAAAGCAAATTAAGGATTTTGAAATAACTTTGCAATAATTACAGGCATAATGAGTGACACACACTATAAACAAGTCCTAAGGTCAAAGTTCAAGGTCATAATTAATGGTCGAAAATAAATTAAAAGAAATCGATTGAGACCAATAAACATGTATATATATAAAAAATTGACTGAGATGTGCATATCATTTTCACAAAGATACTATTGTTTTATGTTTTCAAACAAAAAAAAAAGCTTTTTATTTTACCAAGGAAAGTATTTTATTCATTTTCAAATTACATTGTAGACAATTTCAGGGTATAGCTTAGTATAGTGTTTTAAAGTGAGTACACATTTTTAAAAGTATGCCGGTTATTCTGAAGTTGCTTATTTGCTGTATACAACATATAACACCACATACATGTACATGTATCCTATAGTGAAAGTCTTGAATATGTTGTAGACATTCGTTCCAGAATAATTCTTACACAAAGTTATTAGAATGTGTTACATAGTGTAAGCTTTACATGTTGTTACCAACATACTGGACCCGTATGCACGAACCCATTCTTAGACTAAAGAATAAAGAATAAACTTAAAACAAAGAAAAATACGCCCAGCGGTTGAATATATACAGACTACCACTGGTGATTTTGACATTAACTTAATGTTCTACATGAAGAATACTGAAGAAAGAGGAGGTAAATACTAAGTTTGACTAAAAAAATAAAGCAATTCTTAAATATTCAAATTTAAAGAATATTCTTTATTGTAAAACTTAAGTCTAAGAATAGTATGGTGAATGTGGGCCCTGGTACCATGGTAGTGTACAGAAAAAATTTATTACAATCAAACACTATACTGTTGCTATAGAAACCGAGGCTCAGCTGACCCAAGACCAGGTGGACATTGTGGCAGCCGGTCTGGGGAAGGACTGGAAGACGCTGTGTCGACTCAAGTTGTCCCTCACTGACCCAGAGATAGAGCAGCTAGAACATGACTACCAGGTGGCTGGCTTGTATGAGGTATATTGTTGAGCCACGCTCTGACAAAACTTGGCTTAATGCATCTGCGTAAAGTGTCGTCCCAGATTAGCCTGTGCAATGTGCACAGGCTAATCAGGGACAACACTTTCAGCTTTTATGGTATTTTTTGTTTAAAGAAAGTCTCTTTTAAATTAAAATCCAGTCTAGGCAGAAAGTGTCGTCCCTGATTAGCCTGTGAGGACTGCACAGGCTAATCTGGAACGACACTATGCATATGCAATAAGCCCAGTTTTCCCAGAAGGAGGCTTTTATGGTACCACAGAATACAAGTGACTTTGTTATCTCAGAGATAAAGATCAGATAGAACATGACTACCACTTGGCTGCGCTGTATGAGGTATGAGGTGACTAGGGCGTAATAGTAGACAGCTATTTTTTTGTTTTACCCTACCTTGTCTAGAAACTCTCATTTGCTAAGTCAGGTCACATGGAGAACATGTTTATTTCCATATTAGTTAAGAAGCTGTTCAATTAAAGTCAGTAGCGGTTTGTATAAGGTCAGTAGCGGTTTGTATTATGTCAGAAGCAGTTCATATTAGGTCAGTAGCGGTTCATTTTAGGTCAGTAGCGGTTTGTATTAGGTCAGTAGCCGTTTATTTAAGATCAGTAGCGGTTCATATTAGGTCAGTAGCGGTTCATTTAAGGTCAGTTGCGGTTCATATTAGGTCAGTAGTGGTTTGTATTATGTCAGTNTAAGTTGCTAAACCATCCATCGTATTATTTTGTCCAAAGTTATGCCCCTAAAGACATTTCCTTTTATCTGAATATATAGTGCAATATTGTGACAAAAAAAAACTTTGGGGAGCATCACCTGTCTCTGACGGTTTCTTGTATTAGGTCAGTAGTGGTTCATATTAGGTCAGTAGCGGTTTGTATTATGTCAGAAGCAGTTCATATAAGTTCAGTAGCGGTTCATTTAAGGTCAGTAGCCGTTCATATTAGGTTAGTAGAAGTTCATATTAGGTCAGTTTCGGTTCATAGTAGGTCAGTAGCGGTTTACATTAGGTCAGTAGTGGTACACATTAGGTCAGTTTTGGTTCATATTAGGTCAGTAGCGGTTAACATTAGGTCAGTAGCGGTACACATTAGGTCAGTAGCGGTGGTTCATATAAAGTATGTTATTTTAATTAAAATCAAGAAAATAATAATATGATGCCTTAAAAACAGTATTGCAGAGTTAGTCTTTTAATAACATCGATGCTGAGGAAAGAATTGCACTTAGTATGATACATGTTTAGCACGGATTATTACTGACCCTGCATGTTGAGATCCAGAGTAGAAATCTATCTTGGTTTTGAGCTACACTCTCACCCAATATTCATTTACTGACCCTTTATCACACTGTACTGGTCCAGTAAGAAGCCATGTAAAAAAAGCGTCCTCCGTGGTCTTGCATTAAGGGCGTTTGGAAGTAAATTTGTTCATATCCTTGGACTTCAGCCCGTAAATATTTTATTTATGTTTGGTCAAGTCCTGCAACCCAAAGTGAATCATCCAGATTCAAATATACCTTTTACAGTAATTATTTAAATTGATTTTTAAAGTTATGACATTTTATCCATTTAGGAAGGTGTATTACTTGTTTCCATTTAGGAAGGTGAATTACTTGTTACCATTTAGGAAGGTGTATTACTTGTTTCCAGATAACCTATCAAGCCCTTCGCCGTTGGCAACAGAAGCTGGGTAGTGCTGCTACGCAAAGGAAGATGGCCCTGTATTTGTGGGAGATTGATAGAGATGATCTGGCTCAACAAATTTAGTAACCATCAGGAATGGGAAACATTGAACAGGATTGTAACTCGGCTAGAAGTGCCTTCTGTTAACAGGATTAACTCGGCTAGAAGTGCCTTATGTGAACAGGATAAACTCGGCTAGAAGTGCCTTCTGTGTTATTCATTCGATGTTAATTAGAAGATATTCATTAAAATGAAAAGATTAGTCCAGATAGAAGAGGGAAATGGAAAACTTGACAATTGTGTAAAAGGTGAATAATTACGGACAATGTTTTATTATCTGCATGTGCTTAACATCCAAGAAAATGATTAATAGTGAAAACTTTTTCATGCTAAATATAAAGCTGTGATTGAAATGAAACTATTTGCTGCAAATGATATGTGAAGAAGTCCTCTCCTTCACATGTCACTTTTATCATACATTTTTAGAGTGTTCTTGTTTCATATGTTACTGTAAGTTCATAGAACATGCCAGTAATTTCTGCTACACTTAACTTTTGTTAATAAGTGTACTTAGCGGGGAAAAACTTTGAGTCGTTGCAATTATAAAACATTCATTATTCATGTCTGTTTTTTTTGCTGGTTGATTAAGAATAATGTTATCATTTATATACATTTGCCATTTTTACACCATATGCAAAAAAATCTGTCGTAAAATATAAAATGGACACATTTGTGTCAACCTTACACTCTTTTTAGCCTTCACGTAGATTACTNCTCTGACGGTTTCTTGTATTAGGTCAGTAGTGGTTCATATTAGGTCAGTAGCGGTTTGTATTATGTCAGAAGCAGTTCATATAAGTTCAGTAGCGGTTCATTTAAGGTCAGTAGCCGTTCATATTAGGTTAGTAGAAGTTCATATTAGGTCAGTTTCGGTTCATAGTAGGTCAGTAGCGGTTTACATTAGGTCAGTAGTGGTACACATTAGGTCAGTTTTGGTTCATATTAGGTCAGTAGCGGTTAACATTAGGTCAGTAGCGGTACACATTAGGTCAGTAGCGGTGGTTCATATAAAGTATGTAATTTTAATTAAAATCAAGAAAATAATAATATGATGCCTTAAAAACAGTATTGCAGAGTTAGTCTTTTAATAACATCGATGCTGAGTAAAGAATTGCACTAAGTATGATACATGTTTAGCACGGATTATTACTGACCCTGCATGTTGAGATCCAGAGCAGAAATCTATCTTGGTTTTGAGCTACACTCTCACCCAATATTCATTTACTGACCCTTTATCACACTGTACTGGTCCAGTAAGAAGCCATGTAAAAAAAGCGTCCTCCGTGGTCTTGCATTAAGGGCGTTTGGAAGTAAATTTGTTCATATCCTTGGACTTCAGCCCGTAAATATTTTATTTATGTTTGGTCAAGTCCTGCAACCCAAAGTGAATCATCCAGATTCAAATATACCTTTTACATTAATTGTTTGAATTGATTTTTAAAGTTATGACATTTTATCCATTTAGGAAGGTGTATTACTTGTTTCCATTTAGGAAGGTGAATTACTTGTTACCATTTAGGAAGGTGTATTACTTGTTTCCAGATAACCTATCAAGCCCTTCGCCGTTGGCAACAGAAGCTGGGTAGTGCTGCTACGCAAAAGAAGATGGCCCTGTATTTGTGGGAGATTGACAGAGATGATCTGGCTCAACAACTTTAGTAACCATCAGGAATGGGAAACATTGAACATGATTGTTACTAGGCTAGAAGTGCCTTCTGTGAACAGGATTAACTCGGCTAGAAGTGCCTTCTGTTAACAGGATTAACTCGGCTAGAAGTGCCTTCTGTGTTATTCATTCGATGCTAATTAGAAGATATTCATTAAAATGAAAAAAATAGGCAAGATAGAAGAGGAAAATGGAAAACTTGACAATGTCAAAGATGAATTAATACTGACAATGTTTTATTATCTGCATGTGCTTAACATCCAAGAAACAGGATTAATAGTGAAAACTTTTTCATGCTAAAGATATTGCTGTTATTGATATGCACATATTTGCAATCATATGTGAAGAAGTAAGTTTTATCATACATTATAACAGTGTTCTTGTTTGTCATTTTACTTTTAGTTCATAGAACATGCCAGTCACTTCTGCTACACTTGACTTGTGTTCATAAGTGTAACATGCTGAAACTTTTGTTCGTAAGTGTACCTAGCTGAAAAGAACTTTAGGTTCTTGCAATTATGAAACATTCATTATTCACGCCTGTTGTTTTTTGCTGGTAGATTAAGAATATTGTTATCTTTTACATTACATTTTTCCTTTTTTGGAACACCATATGGAAAAATTGGTCGCAAAAATATAAAATGGATACATTTATGTCAAACTTACACTCTATTTGCATTCACTTAGAGATGGGTTCTTGAAACAAAGAACACACTTCCAATTATGTAAGTATCCAAAATTTGCCAAAGATCAAGGGCACATAACTCTGCAGTTAATATTGTGACATACACGAAAAAACATGTTGCACTTCTACATAGTATTAACAACATATCTATAAAGTTTCATGTTGATAAACAGAAAACAATTACACAAAGTACACATGTACAACATGACTGTACAATAATGTAATAATCCAAACTTTGCCAAAATTTAAGGGCACATAACTCTGAAAAAATACTGCAAAATAAACCAAACTAACATCTTGTACTTCTACATAGTATAAACAACATATCTACAAGTTTCATGTTGATAGGCAGAAAACTGAGAGACAAGTTCGAGACACAAAGTACATACGTGCAAAGTGACAGACCAACCGACTGACAGGGTGATTCCAGGATACCCCACAATCCGCACCCGATAATAATAAGTAACAAATAAAGTTACAATATATATTTCATATGGACAGTAAACGCAATACATTCTATATACAATCTGTATAAATGAATCATGCTCCATGCAAATTTCATGTTCTTAATCAAATGATTGAGAGGGTTATTTTAGTGTATATGTATGTTTCTTATGTAAGATGTCTTGGTGTTTGTCTAATGTGATGAATATAAAAAATTAATAGTAATGAAGAAACAAATTGAGTGTGTGATTGATAATAAAATAATGCGTTATTTTGAAAGTTGAATACATCAAAATGCATATTATTTTTTAATTTAAAACATGTTTAAATTAAATTTTTATTGTAAATGTCAATGTTAAAGATGTTCATATTCTTCATAAATGAAAAATTTATAAATGTTCAACAGATTGTTTGGAAAGTCATTTATAAATTGATAATCAACTGCATAATTGTTATTTGAACATTTTCATACGATTTTTGGTACATTATTGTGCATCAATGATTTTCCATTTGAGTGTTGCATATTGTGTAAATTAAACAATTGAAAATGTATGTTTTGTGTAGATCATGTACTACTTATAACATGAAGTTTCCAGAAAACTTGTGGCATGTTGTTCTCATAAAAAGTGTTATATTTTTTAAGGTTTTTTAATCCTTTTTAAATGAAATTAAGTTCCCCAAAAAAACTTAAAACTTAACTTGAATTTACCAGTATACTTCATACATGTAGAATCCAGAATACTTGTTACTTGTAGATCCCAGAATACTTGTGGCATTCGTTCCCAGAAATCTTGTAAAATGTACTTTCTAGTATACTTGTTTTATGAATTGTAAATCTCCAAAACCTTCTTGCGTGTAGGTCCCAGATTACTTGTTACATGATCTGAAGTTCCCAAAAAACTTGTTACATAATTTGTAGTTTCCATATTATGTGTTACATGACCTGAAGTTCTCAGAATACTTGTTATACGACTTGTTGTTTCAAGAATACTTGTTACATAACTGGTTGTTCCCAGAATACTTTTACTAACTTGTAGTTCCCAGAATACTTGTTACATTACTTGTTGTTCCCAGAATACTTGTTACATAACTTGTAGTTCCCATAATACTTGTTACATAGCTTGTAGTTCCCAGAATACTTGTTACATAACGTGTTGTTCCCAGAATACCTGTTACATGTAGTTCTCAGAAAACTTGCTACATGAAGTTCCAAGAATATTTGTTACTAGTAGTTTCCTTTTTTCCATGTAAAAGTAGTTCCCAGAATGTTTATGCAAACATGTATGTGCATCAACTGAAATCAAATTTGTTTCATTTGTATGAATTTAGATATTTTAAACAATAATGTGAATATCTATGATGTTATTGAAGGTGATCCCAAGTGCTAAGATGCATGTTACTGTTATGAATAATGTTAAAACTGAAACTGCAAATGCTATAAAATGAGATAAATATCTTACTTTTGTTTCTTATAATTCACAATCCTAAAATTAATTAAAGAGACTTTTCTAACGGTATGTTCTGGACCTTTGTTTATAGGTCCCATTTCAACAAAGTAAACAAAACAAATTTGTAATTGATATAAATTACCCTGGTTTGTGTTAGATATACCATTGTACTTTTCCAAAAATGATCATATGCAGTAATTTTATAAGAATCCAAATATTTTAGTAAGGTAGGAAGGTTAAGAAAGACAATTTTATAATATTTGAAGTCCAATCTTTGGTCATGGTCTGATGCTATGAGGGTACAGGGAATGTTCATTAGCATAAAGGGTGTAAGTATCAAAGAGTTGTAGAAAGGGTTGGTACTAGACAAAACGGTAAAATGTGAGCCATTTTGGTATTTTCCAACAGCTCAGTTAAAAGAAGGTGCATTGTCAATTGTAATGCCACAATTTCTACAGTTTTAAACGGTTAATTCCAAGTTTGTTTTGCTCTAGTACATTGATATTTCCACATTTTTCTTCAAAATCGCCCAAAGTGTACACTAAATTTTACTTTTCACACTGGGTCGTTTAGCTTGGTTGGTAGAGCTCTGGATTACAAATCCGAATATCGTTGGTTTTATTCTAGAACCGACTACATAACTTGTGATTTGATTGGTCACGGACTCATTTCTACGGATATTTTCCCCCTACACCTTACTCAAATAGGGGAGTTTCATTTACTGGCATAAATATATTCGCTTTGTTCTTGTAAAATAGCTTACCCAGGATAAGTGTGAATAGGTTAACTGAGCGCTGAAATATTGTTGAAAATAACGAAAAATCCAAATAAATAAACGAACGGTTAAATATTATGTACTTTTTTGTGCCAGCAACTACACTCCTAGAAAAACATGTATGTAAGCCATTTAAATGCATTTCACCACCTAGCAAACAATGAAAGTCAATTTGCATTGGTACAGCTTTGTCCCCACCGAGATAATTTTGACCTTGAAAAGTTGACCTTTATTTTGAGCCAGCGTGATTGATTTATTACTAACAAACTTCTTTTAAATTACATTACCTTTTCATGAAAATCCTTTCATGGGTATTGGTAATATTAAGCAGATACAAAAGTTATAAACAACTGACTCGTGTCTTCTGCATATCGCTGCAAAACCATAAACAGTGTGGTCAAGTTTCCTGGAAATCTTTCAAAGGGTATTTGAGACATGGAGTGTTACCAATCAAAGTTCCCAACCCAGGCTTGTTTTTATATGATCTTCTCGAAACAAGTTTTTGCCAACCAATTTCACATTTTAATATGCCGTTGGCTGTTTGGTCGAATGCAGTCACTGTTGAACTGCAACAGAAAAAAAGAAAACGACTTTTTCTCAGAACAAAAAATCAGTCAAAGGTTTTTTCTAGCTTTTTGGTGATCCAAATCAACACCGAGTTGCCAAACTATTAACTACGTGTTTTTTGTGTAGAATACATTTATTGACAAAATTTGAAAATGTGGATACCACATGATAAATACATGTAAGAAGTATATTTTTGATGAATATCTACCTTTTTGTAAACATGTTCAAACCGTTACCCATACATTTAATTGCGATGTTTAACACGAGAGAACTCATGAATGATCAGCAAAGTCATGCTACGCATCATCCTCAAACGACAGGCTCTTCTTGTCGGAAGAGCAGGCTAGATTTAGAGCTGGGCCGATCACAGTGTAACAAATCTTCAACTGCTGAGTCATCATTAAGAAACACCAACCTCCACGCTTTTCGACTGGAACCAGGATAGCTGGATGTGAGAGCATGGAACGACAACTCTGCGTGGAGATTGGAAAAACACCTGCAACACAAACGTTACCACTTCCGCAACTTCATCGGCATTTATTATTGCAAATGGGTAATTTAACTGTTCTGAAACAAAATTGATCTTGCAAATTATATATTACTTTGGATATCTTGCAAAATTTGGTTTAATTTGTCGCGTCACGTCCGTTGAGGGCGAAAATACGGATATCTGCAAACTTTCGTTTCCAATCTCCACGCATAGTTGTCGTTCCATGCTCTCACATACAAATACATACACAGTTTTGCTGGTTTCAGTCAAATCTCTGCCCGGAGTTTGTTTCGTTTCATGAACAATTGCCCTCCCTGATACCCTTAAGCTAAGGACATAAGTATAAATACGCATTTTGATCCCTTAAAGCTTGAATTAAATAATTTTATAAGGAATTTTTCATCAAGAAAATCACAATTTTAACAGCCTTCTAACTTCTAACTAACTCTAAATGAGGGATCATGAAAATTACGTTGATTGTTTTCACGATATTTTACGCTACCGGTTAATATTAAATGGTAAAAATCAATATTAACCACATTCCTTTCTATTATTTAATTCATTGCTATTCGATTAATAGCCTTTTTTCCGTTAGAACACGTAATGGTAAGAAGGGGCCGTGTGGTAAAATTTCATTAAAATATCCTAAATTATCTCCCTTGATCTGCGGGGACCCAGTTGTTGCTAGTATTGTTGCTGCCGTGTTAACAACAATCCTGACGGACCTTGTGCTGTAACAACAATACGGTGACGTTTATTTTTTACCACATTGTTTTCTTTCTTACAACGATAACTCAATAGACAAGACAGAAACGAATCCATTTCGCTTCTCACCTTAACATTAGTTTCAATAATCCAACTCGCAGCAAATAACCCTCCTGTTCGCTTGGAGTTGCAACTGGTAACGGCTTTTTCGTGTAAACTCGCCACCTGTAATCCAGGCGACACTTTAATCGAGTTTAAGTGTTTGTTTTTTCGGCGTAGCTGTCTCAGCCAGCTTTTCACCTTACCTGACCTTTGTAAGTGTCCAATAAAATTCAAATAAAATTTCCCGCTGCTAGACACGAATGAATACACTTCATTTATTCCATTGGCTGATTTGAGCATAATCCCCCAGAACATCGGAAACATGAACGCCTCTTTGTAGTATAGCATGTAACACTGTTTTACTGTGTGTTCAGCATAAAACAATGATATCTCTAATGAAAAGGCTTGATGGACAGAACAGTTTTACACTCAACTCTTGACATCAATACAGTTTGTGTGTGCCCCTTTATATTCAGAGGATTGTCAGCGCCAAAGCGTTTGTACTTAAAGGCTATGTTCTCATATTAAGTAATTACTACCATATTGCTGTCTGTGTACTAGTATATTTTAGCTCATAAAAGTATCGTTTTTCCCTATCCTGATTTTCGTTTTGGCCAAACCATTTGTAATTGTTTTCGAAATTGAACAGTAAACATGTAAAAGTATAAAGTTTTAAACAAGCCGGCGTTGAAGCAGTGGAATCGTGACCTCACTTTAATGCCTTGCATTCCAACCCGCAAGGTACCAGGGTCAGTTCGCGGTCAGTAAAAGGATCGTTATATAATATAGACGCTATCGCGTTAACTAGGTGACCTGGAATTTTATTCAGACGAGAAATGTGTTAAATGAAGATATTCGATGATATAATTATGGTATGTCCATAATAGATTCTTAATGTGTTTTCAACAATACCACGATAACTATTATTTTTGTTAAGCATGAGCGCGATGATTCCCGATTCTGTTCATAATCGAATCAAATAGCAATGCCCGACAACCCACTAAAACAGCTTTGTTCGAAGAACGCGAATAAATAATGAAATATGTACGGATACTCCGCGTGTGGCCGGTTGACTTATATATTTTGATTTCACTTCCATTCTTATTTTGTTTTTCTGTTTTGTATCTATAGATATATGATCAGAAAAATGTAATATTGTCAAATTAGCCGCGAAAACTCCGCGTTACATCCCGTACTGCGTGTGATGCAGCTAAGAACTGCACAGAAAAAGACATTCGCTATCTTTGATCTCATTCATTAAAGGGACTTGTTCACAGATTTTGGCATGTTTTGAAATTTGTCATTAAATGCTGTAAATTGATAAATATAAACATCAGAACTAAAGAGCTACAATATAAAAACAAGAATAAAAGTTAAAAAAAAAATTAACCTCGCCAGTATCGAACCACTGACCCGTGGAGTAAAAGCCAAGCGTCGAAACCACTCAGCCATCCGTGTTCACGTGTGTATGTGTGTAATTCAGAGTGTATGTTCGTGTCGTCGTTGAGTCTTCACGACTACAGTATGTGCGGATCTGACCATCAGTTTTCACATTTATTCTTTGTATAAATGTTCACGTGTTGTTATCCCCACGCTCCAAATTGGAGCGGGGGGATTATGTGGTTATCTCCGCCGTCTGTCCGTCCGTCCGTCCGTCCTGGCCACTATCTCCTCCTACACTATAATTAGCACTAGAACCTTGAAACTTTAAAACACATGGTAGCTATGAGCATATGTGCGACAGTACACTATTTGGAATTTTGATATGTCCCCTGGGTCAAACATGCGCGTGGGGATACGCGTCTGCCGCGCCATTTCTAGTTACAAAATATAACGATAACATAAGAAATCGAAAGTTTTAGATCGTTTCGCGTCTAAGACGCTTTATAATTTTATCAATTTCTAACGATGATTTTTTCGCACACTGTTGTACACTGTTCATTTATTTCTTGAATCTGTGACAAAAAGTTGAAAAATTCTCATTTTGATAAACTATGAACAAGTCCCTTTGAACACTTTACCTTTTACCAACTCCAACCACAATCAACGCCGTATATCTTTTTTTAACGATATTTCTTGTTTGGTATAAATTAACATAAACATATCATAAATCTGTCCCTGTAGAGCTAATTAAAACAAATTATGTGGTATGGTTTGCTTATAGAATAAATATTGTAATCCAAGTTCCAAACTCTTCATTTTTTTCCAGAAAATATATTCTGTGTTTTTGCAATTAAAAACGCCGGGATATTCGGAATTCGAAAATATGTTAGTTTATTTTAACCAAAGATAAACTGCAACAATTTATATATTGCGAGCGGTGTGTTTACACCATGCACCAAAAACATATAGCAACGATACCACTGACATAAGAATATGTCTTTATTCAAATGCCACTGTTATATATTATGTGATAGGATCGTTTTATGCCCGGGTTCTTATATTCAACTTGAATAAGATTGTAATTACATAGAACGAACGCAAATGATCTTTTAAACTCGTATTTATTTTAACTAATAGGTCAAGACTAAATAATTCGTATCAGAGTAATAAACCCTGCAATATAACTGATAGTAGTATATCAGTATATTAAACTTGTCATCAGGATCAACCTGATTACCTTGCCCTTGGTGGGTAGGCCGACCTAAAACTACGTGTGTGTATTCAAGGTTATCCCAAGCAGGACAGCCCCACACAAGCACCGGTCTCCCAGTGATGTTGTTTTTAGTTTGGTATTATTAGTTACTGTTTTAGCCTGGTTTTATATTTATGAAATAATAGTATATGACAATATTTGCTATTAAGTGGTTTGCCTCTTATTGTAATGATTTTTCAGTATTCCTATTATCCCCTAGATTAGCATTATCCTTATTGGCATTAATATTTATTCCTTAAAATTGTGTGTGGTTTTTGTGCTCTCCGCCCCNTACAAGTCAATGTCAAAAGTAACAAGGCACAGACATGCAAGGAAAAAAGTTCAATATGTGCATTGTACCAGCTATATCCAGGCCTGGATGATGATACAACAAGTGGTTGATGCGATTTGCATTTATATGTAAATTAGAATTTCCTAATGTTTTCATGTCATATAGCAGGTACAATGCAATGTTTACACTTCACTACGGGAAAACATCACTTACACTACAGTAGGGAAAACATCAACAACAAATACCGTAACTATTCTTTTTGTTTTCTTTTGTGTCATGTTGGGTATGTCATGTCAACGGAGCCAGAGAGCACGGACGAGATGGTATTTCGCCAGGCGCCCCCTACTAGCCCATCCGACACGCTCTACACAACATGTTTTAGTATTGTACATTTGGGTAAAAATGTTTACTAATCATATTTAATTACAACATTATTAACACCTATATGGGTTGCACTGTGGGTAGGTAAGATTTGCCCACGTGCGCACTTACTGCGTCTTCCGATACTGCGTGGAAGTATGTTGTCCGTGTGCTTTTCTCCTACCTTCGTAGTCGTTACAGCTTTAGAGAAGGAAAACGAGGGTCTCGCGGAACCCTGGGTTTTGTTATCTAGAGCGATATATGGTTCTAAAGAAAGGATTAGAGCTTACCCATAGTGGTCGAAAGGGGCCGAGTGACATATGTATTGGGGGGGGGGGAGACGTACTCTTCCGTCGTTTTAGTATTATTATTCTTTATCTATTTATCTATTGATGTAATTGTCCTATATATATTATAGCGCAAACGAGGGAACCGCGAACGCTCGTCATAGACAGCCCCCTCATCTTTGCCTTGTTTAGTGGTAGTTATTGGTTCTTATATACTTATACAGGTATATGAGTTTATTAACATTATATTACGTCCCTGCAGTCTTTATATCATTTGATTCCTTGGATAACGAGCAGCATATACTCGCGGTTAGTAATTAATACACGTAAAAGCGCCCGTAACTTTTAAGGGTAACACAGATTTTATATCAAATGCCTGACCGTTGCTGTTTGATCATAATTTAAAATTGTAGGT